>CAUYTI010010655.1:0-27820 GCA_963575145.1 Galago senegalensis | reverse complement strand
TGATAACAGGGCCCAAAACATCATCTTGCCTCTCCAAAAGGTCCTAGCAAACTTCAACTCTCCTTTGCTTTTTTTCATTGGTGAGTTCCTTTGGGACCATTTTTGCACACACATTTCTCATGCCAACACTTTTTTTTTTTTTTTTTTTGGAGACAGAGTCTCACTTTGTCACAGCAACTTCAACCTCTTCAGCTCAAGTGATCCTCTTGCCTTAAGTCTCCCTAGTAGCTGGGACTATAGGTGTCTGCCACAAATCCTGGCTCATTTTTCTATTTTTAGTAGTGATGAGTCTTGCTCTTGCTCAGGCTGATCTCCAACTCCTGAGCTCAAGTAGTCAACCTGCCTCAGTCTCCTAGAGTGCTAGGATTATAGCTGTGAGCCACCACACCTTTTTCATGCCAAGATTTTCACTTAAGATTTTCCTGTTTTTCTGTTGATGTTTACTTGGTCTGCTATGCTTCTCACAGATGATAATTTTGATGAACAATTCAATAAATCTTTTCATTAGTTCGACTTGTTATTGCTCACCCTGACCTCTCTTCATCAATGATGGTTTCTCTCCCCTCAGAAAAATATTTAATCCATTATTACATTGCCATTTTCTTCATGACATTATACCTATAAACTTGAACTAACATGTTCCTGTTTTCACTTTCACTCTTACCAAGTTTAACAAAAAATTAATGTTTGTTCATTGGTCTACATAAGTGCACAGTGACAAGTTAATTGTCAGATCACATATGAGAGAAATGCATATGATTTTTTTCAATGATTTATTTGCATAGTTTATTAATTTGAAATTAATATGTATTTATATCGTTAGTTTATCCTTGCTTTCCTGGGATAAAATTAAATTAGTAATAATTTATTTATTAATGAACTTTTTTTTTTTTCTGAGACTGGATCTTGCTCTGCCACCCTTGGCTAGAGTTCAGTGACATCATTATAGCTCACTGAAACCCCAGCTCCTGGGCTCAAGTGATCCTCCTGCCTTGGTCTCTTCAAGTTCTTGGATTACACCCATGAGCCACCATAGCCATCCAATAGATACTATTTTTTAACGTAGTTTCAGGTTAAAAAAATATGGTCAGAAAATGTGGAAAGTTAGCATATACCTCACATTTCCTCATTTCTCCATTATTTTTTAGTAACATTTTGCATTAGGGAGGCACATGTGCTTATGAATGAATGTTGATACATTATTATTAACTGATAGCCATAGTTTACATTAAATTTCACTCTTGGTGTTGTAAAGTTTTATAGGTTTTGATGAAGTTATAATGCTTGTATCTACCATTGCAGTATAATAGAAAATAGTACCATTGTTCTAAAGGGCTCCTGTGCTCTATCTATTCATGCCTCCCCCCACCATTACATAATTTTAATACTTTGTAGTATACACATAGTAGTTATTTGGGGTATTTAAATCCATATTTTTGATTGAAAATGGCTCTAATTTTACTTTTCCACTCTACGATTTGCTTACTTATGCAAGGCATAATAGCTGGATCAATTGATTTAAATCTTTTTCCTATTTTTTAAAAGGTGAAAATTTACTATGTTTTGAACATTTTCCATTATTTGGGTATAGAATCACATAGATCTGATGTGTCTCTCAAGGCTCTACTTTTAGCAAATAACTCTATTTTAAATTATTACTATTTAGATTTTGCATTTCTTCTGGCATTTATGTATACACATTCTAAGTTATGACACAAGCTTAAGTATCTTGTATTGGAAATTTTTATTTCTTCTTGATCCATGACTTGTTTAGAAGTACATTTAAAAATTTAAAAATATATGTGTCTTGGATTTTACTACTGATTTATTTGCATTGTAGAAAAAGAATCTTGCTCTTTGTCCAATAAATGGTCAGTTTTAATGTATACTTGTGAATGAGTTGTCACTAACTTGAGAGTTCAGAGTTTAATGTGTATTTATCATATAAAGTCTTGCCTATTATGTTGCTTAATTTATTTTTACTCTTCTTTGAATTATTTCTAATTACTTTTTTATTCATGAGGGTGATATATTAAAATCTACCAAAATGCAGGTGGATTGTCAAAATCTCCTTGGGGTTTAACTCTACAATTTATGTTTGAACTTGGACTATGTACATACAAAGGTAGAAACTAAATCCTTATGTTCTGTTGACTTTAATTCATGAGATAAAAAAAATCAATGTGATTTTAACATTTTTATTCTACTCAACATGTCTCTTAACTTTTATTATATATATAATTATTTGTTTGTATTTTTATGTGATATGTCTAAACTATATAAAAATGTCCCAGGTTACTATGTTTTCAAATATTACTATGGCTATTACTATGCTGATTAACTCGCTCAGTAATTCTAATGTTAATATTTATATTTTTAATTTCTCTTAAAATTTTCCTGGTTGATTTTGAGCAGCTCCCAATTCCTACTCATACATTTTATTTCCTATTTTGTTTCCTTAATGATTTTAAGGACATACATGTTATACACATATTCTTATTAATTTTCAGAAATTGTGTAATTCATCTATTTTAAAACTATTAGCAATACTGATCCCTAATTTATTTTCTTTAAGCTCTCCACTCTGTGTGTAGCAAAAGCCGTAGTCCAGGATTTGGGAAAACCCCACAGGAAGGGAAAGCTATATATTGTTTTAACCATCAGTAAAATGAGACAGAGTCCAGTTATATCTGTGGTGTGAGAGTTCCACTGGAATAGCTAAGCGTCAACAAAAGATTTCTCTCCAACTGTTTGTCACCTTCCTTTTTAATATAAAAGTTGGTTAGGAGTTGAGTTGCACCTACAACTACCATTTGTCACCTTGTTTATCATTCATTTGGTCAGTCATGCAATAGGATTTAATATTATAGTCAGTATTACTCATGTACCCCCAGATCCAAGATGTGATGGCATTATGTGACAGAGAAAGCTGCTGAAACTACATAGGGCTGAAATCACAGGGAACATAAACTTTGTGCTACTCCCTGACTAACATGGGGAGGAAAATGAGTCCTGGTAATTCTGCAGAAAGAGCATGCAAGGTAGAAGAACCAGGTAAAGGCTCTGGGGCAGGGCAGTTCATATAGCTGGTTGAAACACATAGTTCTGAGAAATTGTGACAGGAGGTTAGATCTGGGTTTAGAAACATGGTGAATATTTTTATTTTATTTTAAGTATAATTAAAAGTTACTGGAAAGCTTTAAGCATGACAGTTAAATGTTTCAATTTGATTTTTAAAGAATAACTCTGCTCTGTACAAAACAAACTGAATTAACTGAGACATTGGAAGCAAAGAGCCCAGTTTGGGTGTGTTATAATAATCCAGGTAGGGAGAACAGTGTCCTAGATCAGAGTGGTCATGTGGAAGTGATGAGAAATAATAGGAATTAGGAAATGTTTTCATAGGAGAGCCAAGAGGATTCACTGATATGGTTTTTGTTTAAACTAAAAGTCATGGATATTGTCCAGTTTGAGGGTCAGTGCAACTTAGGATCTCCTGATCAAACTAACAAGAGAGGAGTTATTGTTTTTAATAATAAAAAAGCAATTATGCCTTAGTCATTGAAATATTTCTAGAATTCTACTAAAGATCAGGCCCATTATATGTTTTCAGTTAAAACTTTCTTGTATGAATGAGTGAATTTAAGGTTTAGCTTAGAAAATATTTTTAATAGATATTTGAAATGTCCTAAGGACTGTCGATGGTTTTATCATAAGAGAAAAATTGGTACCATGTACTTTTATGTAATAAGGGGTTACCATCTCTCTCTGAAAAAATGAGGAGATAGACACAGCTATAACTGGAATTAGTCCTTTTGTAGCAGCATCTCATAATTATGTTATGTGTGGAGAAAAGGTAGATAATATGTCTTAAGATGACATTTTTTCCAGTTCTGTGAAAAAAATGAATCACTTCAGAATCTGAGATAATGAGTTTTTGCTTTTTTTCTCCCACCAGATTCTAATGAGTGTACAAAATGCCCAGATAACCAATATCCAAACAGTGGGAGAAGTCATGGCCTCCCAAACTTTATGACCTTCCTGGCTTTTGAAGATGTACCGAAGACATAACTGATCAGCACGGCTCTTTGTTTCTCTGTCCTCACAGGCATGGTTCTTGTGGTCTTTTTAAGGCACAGACACATGGTCAAGGTCCATTTGCCATGGTCAAGGCCAATAACTAGACTCTCAGTTGCATTCTTCTCCTCTCTCTTCTTACTCTTTGCTGGCCATCCAAATACAACCACTTGTAGAGCATTTGGAATCATGTTTACCGTAGTCATTTCAACTGCATTAGTAAAAACTATTACCACCCTTACAGACTTCAAGGCCACATTTCCAGGGAGAAAAAAAAGGTGGTTTGGGAATCAACAGTATCTCACTCAGTTATTCTCATCTGTTATCTCATCCAAATAACTGTTTCTGGCATTTGGCTTGGAATCTCTCCTCCATTTGTTGATATTGACACACACTCTCAGCCTTATACCTCATCATTTAGCACAATGAAGATTCTATCATGACCTTATACTGTGCCCTCGGATTTTCAACTTTTTTAAAGTTTTTTAATTTTTTTTATTCTTTTTTGTAAAGTGCTGTGACATCACAGCTCACAGCAACCTCAAACTCTTTGGTTTAAGTGATTCTCTTGCCTCAGCCTTCCAAGTAGCTGGGGCTACAGGTGCCTGCCACATGCCTAGCTATTTTTTTGTTGCAGTTGTCATTGTTGATTTTAGCTGGTCCAGGCTGGGTTTGATCCTGCCAGCCTCGATGTATGTGACCCATGACCTACCCACTAAGGTATGGGCACTGCTGGATTTTCAACCTTTTTGGCTCTGGGAAGCTTCATCTTGGTTTTCCTGACCTGGAACCTGCCTGATACCTTCTTTGAAGCCAGGTTCTTTACATTCAGTGTGTTGATATTCTGTACTGTCTACTGTCTGGATTATCTTCCTACTTGTGTACCATAGTGTCAAGGGGAAGACATGGTGGTCAGTAAGATATTCTCCTTTTTGACTTCTAGTACTGGGATGTTAGGCTGTACTGTTACTCTCAAATACTGCATTATTCAAGACCAGATAAGAATACCCTGGCAACAGTAAGGAAAAAAAAGCAAGTACTTGCATATATAAATACTTTCTTACCTTAAAAAAAAGGAAAACTAACCACTATTTGCATGCAGATTATAAACTGTCATATTTAAGTATTTAAATCTGGTTCACCATCTCTTAACTTTAGCCTCATACTCTAACAATGTGAAATGCACAGTATCTATTTATCAAATTTTGTTAATATAAATATTAACTTTGATGTGTTTTGTCCAATTTTAATATATTGTTATATCCTATAAGCTGCCCTTCATTATATGCATAGTAATCCCTTTTTTCTCTATCTTTAGCTAGTAGTTTTTCTTAGATAATTATCTTAAATAGAAAGTATTGAAGCAGTCCTTCACTCAACATCCCATTTCATTTTATGACATTTTTCTAATTGGTGAGACAGATAGCATAAAGATTTATAATTTTTATCAAGACTTTATTATACTTTTCTGTTTTCTTCTGATAAATACATATAAAATTTAAAATTCAGCTAATTTATAGATAATTTATAGTTCTAAATTATGGGAGGCAGGAGGCTAATATTAGTTTTATCCACAGACACAGACATTTGTCCCTAGATAATAACTAAATGGACTACTACACTTGTCTTTTTGGTTTTAAATTAAAATCTTTACATTGCATTTTCATGTCAAAAATATCTCAAGGCAGTTTAGTTATCGACAAGTAAGTTTGCTCTAATATATTAGGAAAAATAATCAATAGACTTATTAAATAGAGGTAGAAATTGTACTTATATTAAAGAAAAAAGGAGAGGGGATTTTAAAAAAGTTAGAGACCAGTGAACTTAGTTTTTGTTTTTGTTTTTTTTCCAGAGTATGCTGACTGACAGGAAAGCACATTAAGGGGTCAATTTCTGGGGTAGTAACCAGAGAAACTTTCAACTGCAGTAGTTGAGTACCAAGGGACTATAACCAATTGATCAACATACAGAGCTGGTCAACATAAGGAACAAAAGTGGCCTACTATACTAATATGTGCATGTGGTACATGTCCAGTCTATGAAAATGAGGTCAACTTAAGGAGGTGATCAAGTAGGGAGGTGGTTAGCTATTGAGGGTCTACCATATTTTTGTTATCTAAAAAAAGCTCAAGAGTTCAGTTGAGACTAGCTGTGTCTAGGTATTATGTGCCAGTGTCTTTCTGTTGCCACTCTGCATATAATTAAACAAGATTGCATCATTTCCCTTTAGAAAGTATCACATTGCTTCCTTTTGAGGGCTTAAAATGCAACACCTAAATGAACAGATTTTACCATGGAGGTTTTGATCTCTTTTCACCACCATATTATGAGTTGAAAGTCAGTTCAAGGTGATGGCTGTGAGGCAAAATATAAGGATCTAGAAATGGGAGAGTTGAAAAAGATCAAAAGTTAGGGAATAATACTGAGTAGTCTAAGAAAAATTTGGAGCTCACTTTGTCACTTTTTTCTTTTAGTTTTACCTGTTTAAAAGAAAGATAACTCCCAAGGATCAATTAAATTAGTCTTACTTACCTAATGTTTATCCAAGTTTGAGATATTTTCAGTACTATAAAAATTTTGCCTGAGAAGTTTACTGAAATGTCAGCTATTCTGCTATTCTGTTGAGGTTTTAAAATCTGAGGTGCTTCGTTTACTATTTGGTCCATAGTCAAGGTAAATTTACATGTGTTAATTAGAAATTAACTAGACAAGATAGAAATGCATATATATATGTATATATTATACACATACACAGAAACACATATGCACACATATAAATAATAAATTCGCATGTCTCGAGCTCCTTTTTATAAATTATTACATTAACTCAATAAAATATGAGCATCTAAACAGTATTCCCACACATGGAAGGCCAGAATACTGTGCCCAAAACAGTGGTCACATTTTAATGTGGTAATAGAAAGTCATGCTTTGCTTGCATATAAATAGAATAACTCCAAAGGTATGTTTTTATGGTAAACATTATTTGTCAAATGTTGCATGGACCTAATTGGCTTTTTGGATTAAGAATAAAATTTTCTATGAAATTTAGAAAATTCGTGAAATGCTTTTTCTATAACATCATGAGAAAACAAGTGGATCATAGTTGATCATGAATTCTGTGTCTCATTCTCTTTCTCATGAGGCTCTGAAAAATATCAACAATAGCAGCTTATCTAGATACTATCAGATACTATCTAGACGCTATCAGAGTGGAAGAATTCTAAAGGGTTGCAATAAGTTCACAGCGCTTATCAGAATGAAATTAAGTAATGAAAAAGAGAAACAAGGATTAGAATTTCAGTTTTTATAGCCTGATGCCTTGAACTAGAACAAAACAAAAACAGTGAGAAAAGGAGGGGTATCCAAATAACAGTTTGGGAATCAAAATGTGGGCATGGGCTCCTGGTCGGAGATTTTTACCTGATATGTCTTGAGTGAAAGCAACATATGGCTGAATATACTTTTTCTGTCATCTTCTTGTAGAATCTTGGAGGAAGCTGTCTACTCCTAGAAGTTGTCTACTATTGGAGGATTTATTAGTAAGTCTCAGGGTCAGATTTTACACGGTCTGAATGTCCAGGTTATAGTAACTTAAACACTTTTACCCTAAGAACCGTCTTTACTAGTGTTTGTTAAGGAGTTTAAGCAGACTCTGTGATTAGAATACTCAGCGTGCTCCTTTACAGCATAGTTCTATTGCTGGTGGTATTTCTTCCAATAAACATATTCTCCTGAAGGGATGTGTCCAGTCATGTTCCTTTTGAAAGTGACACTATTAATTGTGCATATGACTCTACACATATATTAATTTTGTAAACACCTGACAAGCTATAAATTCAATGTTATAGAGTCTGTCAGAAGATACTTCTGAAAGATTTATGTGTCTTCTTGTAACACTTACAAAATAAGAGTTTATAAGAAATATGGAACAAGATCACATTAACATTCTACCTGCGAGTAGAATTTTAGCTGAAATGAAAACTGTAATAAAACCAGAAAATGTTCTTTATTTGCTAAATTATTTTTTAAATCTTTACAATTTGGTAACAGTCTAAAATTTATTTGTAAATGACTCTTGAGGCAGGGATTTCAAACTTTTCCTATTTTCTGAGTTTTTGTGTGGTTTCTCCTAAGTACAGATAAAATATGTTTTTGGTTACCCATTAAACATGTCCAGGAAATTTTTGTTGCAATTTTCTCGACATTTGAATAAGTCCCTTGGATTAATAAAATCAATGTGAGAAATTGAAATTACCAGTTGGTGGAAAAATCATAAGGGCTGCTAGTCATGCAGAGTTTTTTTTTTTTTTTTAGTTTTCAATATATTAACTAAATTATGATCTTTAATCTTAGTAAGAAAAAATGTTGTGTTGCTTCAAAATCATTAACTATTTTAATTTTTTGATTGAAGTGCCCAAGGAAAATAGAAAACTCATTTACTTACGTAGCACATTGAAATCATAAAAAAATCTCAGAGTTAACTAAACCTTAAAACTTTAGCAAGGTTACACGCTATCAGTTTAACCTTTTGAGGAAAATTAAGCATTGGTATAAACATTTAGGAACATCTAAGCTTTTTTCTGTTGCACACTAGAAGAATTAGAGTTGTCTTGGGCCACATGCTAACTACACAAACACTAAGTAAAGTTGATGAGAAAAAGGAAAGGTCTGTGCACACCTTTCACAATATCCAACACCACAGATAAGAAAAACAGTCCTCAAGTAACCTGCATTTGGCCCATGAGCTGAGGAGGGACACTACTGGATACAGGTAGATTCTATAACAGATATCTAAGTAATATATTGCAATGATTTTACCATCCCATCAAGGCTCTGTGGAAGAATATCAACCCATCACAAAGGTACATGATTAAAGTTTAACAATTGGTAGATAAAAACACCTATCACGTATGTTAAATAGGAAGAATAGTGTCAGGGTTTGAGATTCTATCCCACTCATAAGCTCTTAAGTTAGTCTGTTACTGTTTCATAAACAAGAAGAAGATACAAAGGTCCTGGGCCAGAGACAAAGGATTTTATTACTCGTGGCACTGTTAACATCAGTTATCATGTTTATGTCAGTGCCTTGCATCCCCCAAGTTCCATAAGGATAAAATAGAGGGGCCCAAGCCAATGTTGGATATGCAATAAATTTGTAGAGCAGCTGAGGAACACTGAACTTGGGAAACCTACTACTTTTATATTAACTGGTAAATAAATTTGCCTAATGCACCAGAGGTAGACATTATCTTACCTCTCAAAATCAGTGCTACAAATATCATCCAAAGAAATTGTACGGGAAAAGAGCATTCAGAGGCTTGTATTCTTTTTTTTTTTTTCACCCTGCTCTTTATTTATCCACAACTATGTATCTATAATATTTTATTGTGATACAAAATAAGATTTTACCAATTTCACCATTATTATATGTAATAGTTTTATTACCTTAGAGTTTCAATTTATTTTTAAAAAGTAAAGAAGGAAAGAAAAGAAAGAAACACAAAAAGGAGACCCAGAGTTTGGGAGAAAGTTAGAAATTTAACATTAGTTTGGAGTGCCTATTTTAGGGTAATAATATTTTTAAAAAACAGAGCAAGAAAAAGTTTCAAAGTTAGAAACTTTTGCTGATAATTATTGAAAATAATTTATAAGCATAAAACATATTTAAAAATCAAACTTTTTAAATTAGTGACTTACTTTATTATTTACAAACTCTTATATCTTAGTTTAATTACATATACAGTATACATGTATGTTAAACACAAATACTCAAGTAGATACACGTAATAAATTTAGAGATTTTAACCCTAGTTTTATTACACTTATGTAATTTTCTTAGAAATACACAATAATGCTATCTACTAAGAGCTCAGTCAATTCAATCTATAGTTCTACAGATTCTACCTACCTTTGCTAAGTGGGTAGAATGTTCATCTGAAATTTTCTTTTAAGAAGACGTGTCTTAAAATTAGCTTTTTACAAAATTCTTGGAGTTTTTTGGCCACATACCGTATGTTTTATGTCATTTAAATGACTTCTTTATTGTTGTTTTGATTTGACATGATATCACACAGAAATGCTTCATGCCTTGAGAAATCTTCTTTCAAAGTTTCACTTTGTTCATTCTTCTGTTCTTCAAAAAATGTATCCATTCTGTCAGGGATGAAATTTTGGCTGATACCTGCCCCTGCAAAAGCCAAAGTACTTTAAAATGATAGGGCAAATCCACACTGAATTCCTCATAGTTCAACTTTAGCATGTTATGAAACTAACCATGCTATCTCAAATTTGCACAAATATAGTTAACAATACAACTTTGTGCAAAGTGTCACTTAACATAGTAGCTTTAGCACAGAGGTTTAGCTGATGCAAGATACAAAGAAATGAGAGCATCTAGATCTGTAAATACTTTTTTTATTCATGCAATAAACTCTTAATGTTTTCCTGTCATGGAAGGTGCACACCAACTGTATATACACTCACTAAATTTACCAAATTCAGTCCAACTTCATGACATTTATCTTGAAAGTTATTAAAGATGTTCTATTCATAAGAGTGCTCAAAGTATCTCTTCCTAGCAAGGAAAATCTTCTATTATAACCAAAATGAAGTGCTGAGTCAGTTGATTCAGCCAATGTGATTGAATTATATACTACATACTTTCCTTTTGAAGTATTGCATGAAAGTGTTCTATTAAGTTGAAGTCTAATTCATCCTGCCAATCAGTAATGGTTCTCCTTTAAAGAAGCAATTGTTTGTACTTTGAAATGTGAAAAGTATCTATATATCCTCCAACTTTGACAAGGCAGTCTTTCCCAATTTCTACATCACTGAATGGATTCCCCTTTCCTCTAGCTTATATGATACCTCTATAAGTTGCTTCAGTGGCATTATTTCCAGGCCTTATTGCTGCTCGAAAAAATTATCTTTTCTTTTGCTTTCATCATTTAATTTCTGCAACATTCTGCAACTCTCTCACTAAATTTAAATATTTGTGGTTCACATGAGTGTTATAATGCTGATGAGCATTGAATTTTTCTAGTGTTGTTGTTGCAGTATCACAAAGCAAGCAAAACATCTTATCTTTAGCAGAAACAAGACTATATTGCACTTTCCAATACTAGTTTAAAAAATTATTATCTTTCTTCAGTGTTCTTTTGGTCTTCTTTGACATGAGGGGCTATTAAGCAGACAGAATTAAAAAATACCATCAAGCTGTGCAACTGTTCAAAAATTCCATTTCAAACAGAAACATAGTGCACCATTTTCAAAAGCTGTAACAAACTAGCATACTCGGTCCCATAAACTCTCACCAACCATCCTCCAGTGGTAGTGGTGCTAGTCAGGCGAGGAAAGGTAGAATTAAATTAATTTTGTCCTTATGGTTACTAATGTCCTAATTGTGCTGGTCAATCTGGGAGGATTCTTTCATTGAACTTATTTTATTCTTTGGTATTTTAAATATATTCATTTAAAAAAAATAAAACATAAAAGACAAAAATGTATGAATTAAAATAAAAGTATTTATTCTGTAAAATTTTGACTCAGTCAAAGGCTAAACTTAAGGACCAAGAAAGCCACATGTGGCTTTAAAGATGGTTGTTCTCCCCCCCCTGCACTGGAACTTATTCTTCCTATCTAACTGTAATTTTGTAATTTTTTTTTAACCAATCTCTCCCTTCTTTCTCTTCCTCTTCCCTTTTCCAGCTTCTAGTATATTCTGTGGGAGCTACAAAAGATTTGATTTCATAGAATTAAAAAGTAAAAAGTTTAACTTCAATTTTAAAGTAATTATCTTTACTACATATTAAATAAAATTAAAATATATTTAATTAACCAATGCAATAAACTGCACAGTTTTTAAATGAAACAACAGGTGCCCCTTATCAATTGTAAATATTCACTTTTCCTTATAAAAGTTCCTATTCAGGGATGAAATATCAGTAATGGTGTCCTACCATGGAAATAGCTACCACTTTCAGGAATACAACTTCATGACATACCAGAATTTCCAGCAGGGGGGTTATAAAAGTCCGAGAAATGATTGCAATACCACATTCATCTCTGAGAATCAATGAAAATATGTACCATTGAGAAAGTAAACAGTAAAGGATACTTAGTACTGCATATATTTTTAATACAAAATTTACATAATGGTTTAGTTTGTACCTAATTTTACTATAAACAGTTTGAGCATCAATATTTTAAAAGTTTCTACTTCCTATATCAATATCAGTGAAGTCCTTTTCATAAAATTTAACTGCCTAAAAGCATTACTTTTGGTAATGAATTTTCAAATTAATTCAGATTTGGAAGGAGAAAAACATTTGACTATATCACAATGATTGAGCGTTAAGACCAGCATGCTCTTTTGTAGGGCCTCAGTTGGCCAGAGGTAGGCAGCTTTCTATCAAAAATCCAAACATGGTGTATGAGGATTTACAATCTCAACCCCTTTCCCAGAGAATATTGGGAAGGCACAAACACAAGGATTTATTCATTTTGTGAAAAGTCATAGCTTTGGGGCGCTATTCACTAAGTAGTCAGTCCTGCTGGGGATTCTCTCAGCCTCCCCATGAAACTTCCCTCAGAATGTTTCTATCTACTAACTTCCATTGCATTTGTTGAATATCACCTCCAGAGGCATTACCATCAATCTCCCTACACTTCTGAGTTGTTTTTTATATGTCCACACAATCTCCTGTGGAAAACTTTTCCCTGTGAAAAATGACAGAAGCAAACTCCTGAGTTGGGGAAATATGTCAATATTTCTAGAACTTTCTGTTGAACTCAAGAATACTGAGGGGGAGATACAGTGAGGCATGACTAGCATATGCTTTAATGTGGTTTTTAGCACATCTCCATTTGAGTTGTGTTGTTTTAAATCTGAATTCAGTTTATTTCTTCAAGTTTTACCTTTTTTAAAAGAGCTGCCTTCCTGTGAAACTACAGGGACTTAAAACCACAGTTTTCACTGAAGTAGAGAAAGCCCTACTTTCCTGCCTATTGGCAGAACACTTATTAGGAGTTTGCAGAGGCAAAATTCAATTATTCCCCATGATTTGAAGACCTACATTATTCATCCAAGTAGAAGAAACACCAAATGTTTTATTTAGCACCTTAGATTATTTATTTGTGAAGAGAATATTAATTTTCTTTCCAAATGAGTTCTCTTTTTTTCCTAATAAATCACTTTTGATCATTTTCAAGAAGTCAAAGCCTTCAAAATTTCCAAAAGAGGCTCACAAAATAGAAAATGTGTTAATGAAGCTAACTATAGCTATAGTTGTATAAGAGCTGAATGTTTGTGTCCCCCAAAAAATCCTAAGATGAAACCTTAGTTGCTATTGTGATGGTATTTGGAGTTGGGCTTTTTGGGGGGGATAATTAGGTTTATGTTAGATCATGAGAGTGGGTCCCTCATTATGACATTAGTGCTCCTATCTCCACATGCCCACACTGAGGGAAGGTCATGTGAGTGCTCAGAAGGAGGGCAGCTGACTAAAGCCAAGAAATAGATGAAGCCAGGAACTATCACCTTGTTCCAGACTTCTCAGTCTCTAGAAGTCTGAGAAATAAATGTCTGTTGTTTATGCCATCAAATTTATCATTTTCTTTTTTCCTTTTTTTTTTTTTTTAGTTACCTTAATTTCTTTGGGAACTTGTTTCTTTTTTTTTCCCAGATTAATATGAGGGTACAAATAATTAGGTTACAATGTTTGCATTTGTTAGCAAGAGCCTGTTGTAGTTATGTCTCACACCCAGGAGGTGTGCCATATACCGCCACTTTGTGCCCATTAAGTGGGAGCACACACCTTCCCCTCTCTCTTCTCCTTTTTCCTTCCCTTTCCCCCTATCTTGAATTGAATTGAATTTTTCTCTTATGTGAGCATGTATTAGATCATCTACTGGCTTCATATTAGTATTGAGTACGTTGGATACTTGTTTTTCCATTCTTGTGATACTTAAATAAGAAGAATGTGTCTCAACTTCATCCAGGTTAATACAAAAGATGTAAAGTCTCCATCTTTTTATGGCTGAATAGTATTCCATGGTGTATATATACCACAGCTGATTAATCCATTCCCAGGTTGATGGTCATGTAGATGTTTCCACATCTCATTGATTGTAAACTGAACAATCCAGTGCAAATATTCTTATAATAAAATTATTTTTTTCTTCTGCCTAGTAATGGGATTGCAGAATCAAATGGAAGGTCAATTTGAAGTTCTTTGAGGATTCTCCATACTTCTTCCCAAAGAGGTTGTATTAGTTTGCAGTCTCACCAACAGTGTAAAAGTATTCCCATCTCTCCACATCCACGCCAGCATCTTCAGCATTGAGAATTTCTGAGGTGGGCTAGTCTCACTATGGTTAGGTGATATCTCAGAGTGGTTTTGATCTGCATTTCTCTTATGGTTAGGGATGATGAGCATGTTTTCATATGGTTATTAGCTATTTGGCTGTCTTCCTCAGAGAAGGTTCTGTTCACGTCTCTTACCCAGTGGGAAATGGAATTGTTTGCTCGTTTTTTTGTTGATTATTTGAGTTTTCTATAGATTCTAGTTATCAATCCTATACCAGTCTCTTATTGTCATCTGATCTTTAAACCAAACAGTAGTATACACTGGGGAAAACAATTCCCATTCAATAAATAGTGTTAGGAGAACTGGACAAACCACATGTAAAAGACTAAAACTGAACCTGCACCTTTTTCCACTTACAAAAATTGACTCAAGATGGCTAAAATATTTAAATTTAAAACATGAAATGATAACAATCCTAGAAGAAGGCATGGGAAAAACTCTTAAGGATATAAGCCTGGGGAAAACTTCTATGAAGAAGACTTCAGTGGCAATTGCAACAACAACAAAAATAAACAAATGTGACTTAATTAAGCTGAAAAGCTTCTGCACAGCTAAGGACACAACAATGAAAGTAAATAGACAACCTTCAGAAAATTACTATTTTTTAAAATAGCAACTTGAGCTAGGGCACAGTTATTGGTAATTATTTATTTGTAAGTCCAAAGGAGATGATTTAGCTACCAATTTTTTGTTGATATTCTGCAAATGGTGACAGAAAAACCTAAAAAATTCTGGAATATGTAATGAATTTGCTAGAGGCCTTGCTAAGAATATTTTCCTCTGTTTACAATTTGCAATCTTGAGAGGGATTTTTTGAGAGAAAAATTTTTCCTTAATGAAGTATTCCTTCTCACGTTGGCCACATGGTAATAATATTAGGGACTAAAGATAGCTAGAACCTGGGCTTTTGAGGTATAGCATCAGGAGAAGGGATTGAAGTACATGAAGACTTCCGAAAAACAGTATTAGATCTACTTTAATTTTCGTTAAAAAAGACTGGGAGGTCAGCTTGAATTAAAGGAAGACCAAGAGGCAGAAGCAGCAGGAAACAACATTTTAAAAGGAGGTCAAGTTAAGGGTTGAAAGGGAGCAATTGCAGGGCTTTGCAGCAGTTAGAACTGGTAGACCAAAGGTTTAAAGAGATTTGAAGTACTGTGACAGAGGGTCTTCAATTGTGTACACTTTGACATGGCCCATAAGACTCCTTTGGACTTCTTACTTGCTTTTAGTGGCTGGATTCTTTTTTTTTTTTTTTTTTATTACAATTCCACAGAGATAATTAGCCATGAGGCAAGATAATTATATCTGTGCTATCCAATTAAATCTGCATTCTATCCTAATGTCAGAATCTGTTCTCTATAAATCTTACCAATGACTTTAGATTTTATGATCTACTTAAAGGTGAACCTCAAGGGCAAGGGCACCCTATTTCTGTCCATTGAAGCAAAGTGATAATTTGACTGCATGTCAAAAAGTTGTTTTCTAGTATTTCACTAGTTTTTTACCTTTGATTGTCACATATTGGACTAATTGGAAAGGGGATTAAATAACTCCATTAATTTTACAGTCGTAAACCGATTCACTCTTTCTCATAACATATAAACTTTTAGCAAATTATGTCATCTCCTGGGTTTTACACCAGAACTTTCAAAAGATCTTTAAAAATTATAAATGAAATGATTTGGCAACTGAAAGTTGAAAGAAGAAAAATATTTGAAACAATTTAGTCTTCTTTTAATGATTGTAATTCACAAAACTTTCTTAATCATAGAGTGAATTTCCCAGTGAATGCTTTTAATTCTCTACTGTTTTCAAATAAAATATTTGTAAACTGCTGAAAATTTTAAAGAAAATTAGTATATAACAAGTTTAAAGCTGTTGCAGAGATTTTGTAGCATCTTTCTGTTTTCTGCTGTTCTTCAAGTTGTTCTATAATATCCGAAATATACATGAAAATTTTTCTACTTAGGAAAATCTTTTGAAAGAATTAGATATTATTTGCTTAATAAAGCCTTACTTGATTTATGGTGTTTCTTAATATCTTTTTATAATCATTGAACATATTTGGCATAAATTATAGTGAACACTAAGGAAATAAGAGAAAGTCATTCCTCAGAAAAAATTCCTGTATTTGAGATTGTTTTTGTGGAAGAATATTTTGGACAGTCATTTTCACCATTATCACAATATTATCATGATAACCAAAAATATTATCTCTGCAGACAGGAGCCAAACTGAGTTCAAATCCCAGTTATCCCACTTATTAAATGAATAATCTTACACAAGTTATTTAAACTAGCTCTTCTTCAGTATTTTATTTTATTTTAGTCTTCTTTTTTTCTTTGAGATAGAGTCTTACTCTGTTGCCCAGGATAGAGGGGTATCAGCCTCTGTCACAGCAACCTCAAACACTTGGGTTCAAGCAATCTTCCTGTCTCAGCTTCCCAACTTCTGGGACTATATACACCTGTGACAATGCCCCTATAATTTTTCCTATTTTTAGTAGAGAGGGGATCTCCTCTCTTGCTCTAGCTGGTCTCAAACTCCTGAGCTCCAGGCATCCTCCTCCTAAGCCTGCCAGAGTGATAGGATTACAGGTGTGAGTCACTGCTCCTGGACCAGACTTTTCATTTATAAAATGGGAATAATATTGGGAACTCACTTGGAACTTACTGTAAGGATTTAGTGACTTAATATAGGTAAATCATTAGGACAATCCGTGGAATTTTATAATTACCAAGTAAACATATATTAAAACTATTATGTCCAATTATATTTGTTCCAAAGGGTAGGTTCCTTCCTCTTGTCTTCCACCTATCTAATATGTGCAATAATTTGGAGATATATTAATGTTTTGTTAATGCATGCCTTTATTTATTTACTGAATGCTATTTAAATGTGGCATGCTACTGTTTGAATGTGAGAGATTTAAATTAAAAATCCAATACCTGTCCTCAAGGAGACTCCAATTCTGGGTATAATTTATAGGATTATTCATTTAACAAGTGGGATAACTGGGATTTGAACTCAAGCAGTTTGGCTCCTGTCTGATTCCAGAGATTCTGATTCTGGGTGTAATTTGAAGGCAGGAAGAAATCTAGACAAAGAAGACAAGTTGGAAAACTGTACTTTGGTGGTATAGAAATTTAAATTATTTTTTCATTCTTAGTTGAGATGATAAATTATCAATCTCAGCTGATCTTTAAAATGACTATGTATGAATAATAAAAATCTCAAACTAGCAGTTATATCTCAAGTATTTTATGTATCTTCATTTATACAAATTTCACCTCAAAATGGGATATGGTATTATTTTGAAATATGGCAAATGGTATTGAAAATCCAATGCCATGTTAAGTACAATGTCTGCATAAATAAATGTATTAAATCAAAAGAAGTTCATCAGTCTTAAGAGCTAGTTCAGTGTATTTATTATGTATTTTACAGACTATAGACCTTTCTTTACCAACATATTTTTATAATACGATATAAAGTACTCTACATAAAATATGAAAATATACATTTTGATAAAGATTTTCCATTTTTTATGTGTTCAATTTGTCAAAAAATGCAATTACTGCATACAATGCAAGAAAAAGATTTTCGTACATTTTCAAAATTATAATAATTGAAATAATGGTAATAAGATGAAAGACTCTACTTTCTACTAGAGAATGGCAAAGACTTGAAGTGATTCTTCTGATGTCCTTATTGTCTAAATTCATCATCTTTACTTCCTCGTTTTAATATTATAATTTTATTTCAGAGCCATTTTGACTGAATAACATTCAAATTTACTTTATAAACTTTAAATATTTTAAAACTGACTTCTCAAATATTTGAAATTAATTATAGCAAGTTTGATTAATACTAAGCCTTTCAATAATTCAAGTAATTGCACATAGAGGGTCATTAGTTATAGCACACAGAAATGTACTTTTGAGCAATATCTGAAATGTTCTAAGATTTTAAATTCACATTTATTTTCATGTAATTTATAGCAATCAGAATAATTTTCCCTTTAGATTATTTGCCGGATGTAGCTGGGTGGTAATATTAGTAGTAATGATTGTAAGTAATAACCCCAAAACGTAGGTAGAACTTCTTACGAATTTTTAACCACACCTAGTCATTGAGAATGACATACTTTAACCAAATCTAAGAATAACATGCTGAAGGAATCTCAAAGAAATCATGATGGAACTCTTATCCTGGTATCTATTTCTGGGTTAAGACTTTTCTTAAATCATGTTATTTCCTTTATTTCCCCCCAGATGAGATAGTGTAATAGCTCATAACAACTAAAAAACGTTTAGTCCTAATCTCTCCCAATAACATATATTCCCAATTTGTCCTCTCACTGTGGAAACTGAGAACAATTGCCAAACAACTTTTTGCATGACTTCCATGAACAAAATATGACTGTATTATGTAAAAAATTAATTAATTAATTTTTTTTTTTTTTGCAGTAGCAAATTTTCATTAGATGGAGGATAACTAGTGTTAGTGGTAACAACGGGAAAGCACAGCCTTGCTACAGATGAGAGAACACATTCCTGGCTGTGGGAATGGGAACCTATGATATATAACGGTCAGGATCTCCTGCTTATCTCTGAATATGCCAAGAAGCTCCTCTCCTTGGCACTCAATATGACCACTGTGGACATATTGCAGGTCTGTAAGAGCTAATTCCCCTTGGCCAACAGTTCTTCCAGTTCTGACTGACCTTTCAAGCATCCCTTGAAATCTTCAGCATGCTCCTTTACTGACAGTCTGACTCCTACAGGAAGATTGCTTTGGATTATTTCCAAGAAAATCTCTGCACTCAAACCTCTGATCTGAACCACTCACTCATGAGTAGTAAGGACTGAGTTCAGGGCCATTTAGCTGCCTTGGTCCAGCAGCCACACCACCTCTGTGGTTTAGGTAGGCATCATAACTTTCCTCGACTTCAGTGAAGAGAGGGTCACAAAGGTTGTGAACATCCTGGCATAACTCTCTGCCAGGGTCATGTCATATGCAATGAGGTGAATATTTCAAGTACCATAATCTGTCCCCAAATTAAGAGGTCTCACATTCACTTTTGTCTTCTTCTTCTTGGGCTCTTGTGCTCTTTGTCTTGTAGTGTGCCTACTAGTACTCAATACATGCTATCTGGAGAATAGATGGGATTCTCTCCTGAAGTTCTAAACCTTAAGAGAGAAAAGGCTTGCTTAAAAATGATATTGTTCCTCAGCACAGTACCTTTTCCAGGGTTCCGTTCATATTTTGCTGCTGGATCCTCTACCTGTGCTAAAAGATCTGGCCCACCAGATGCTATTCCTGGGTGCATCTAACATATTTCTTAAAAGTTCAAATTCTTTACAAGTAAGTTATTTAGTAGCTCCCAACACTGATAAGAAAAGTATATTCCTTAAACTCTCCTTATTGTTTTTTGTATGTTATTTAAAATACTACCCAAAATGAAAAATGACCTAACAAATGCTCTAAAGTTAAATAAATGTCTGTCCAGATTCTCGAGTTGCAGAAATTTGGAGCCCTGCACCAGCACCAGTTCATTGGCCCTAGAAAGAGAAGAGGAATACAGTGTTGAGGGCTTAGGAGTTCTGATTTCTTGCAACTTCACCAGAGGACACATGTTGTCACATTCATTATCACATCTGAATTTGAGACATCCATTCTGATGAAAAAGAACAATGGTCTATCTGTCTGATGCTTTTACGAAGAAGCCAGATTTGGAAAGCTAATGAAGAGTCCCAAGACAAGGGAGTCTCTTAGGTTGAGCCTTTAATAAGCATTAAGTGGGTGGATGGAGTAGGGTGTGGTAAAGAGTTTTAAACAAGAAAAGTCTGGGCAAGGAGTGGTGGCTCACTTCTATAATCCTAGCACTCTTGGGAGGCCACAGTAGGAAGGAGGTAGAGATCAGCGTGAGCAAGAGCAAGACCCCTTTCTACTACAAATAGAAAGATTAGCTGATGTCCTGGAGGGAACCTGTGAACCCAGGCCTCTGAAGTTGCAGTGAGCCTGGTCAGTGTCAGTGTACTCCATCCTGGGCAACACAGCAAGATGCTGTCTCAAAAAATAAAACAAATTCCTGCAGAGCCAAGTCACTGTAGGGAGAAGGAGCACAGCAAAAGGGAGTCTTGAAAGAAGGTACATAAAATGGTGGACTAAAACTGGGATCATCATCTCTTATAATGTTTTTTGGTTTCATGGGCTACGAATAGGTGGTATAGTTACTCTGAGTTAGGGAATGCATAGATTCTCCGAACCACCCATAATTTAACTGTACCTTGAATATCAGAAACTACAAAAGAGGAAATTTATCTTCCTTACATAGACACCATGTAAGAAAGCTGGAATTTTACTTAATGCAAAAATAAACTACATGTACATTTTATTATCAATACTGAAAACTGGGCAACAGTTAGCCATCTATTGTTGCAATATCTCTTTAAATAATGCAGTATGTGTATTTTAATTATATGTGAAAATTAATTTGTTCACTAATATAGGTAATTTGTTTTGTGATTTCAAATCACTAGGTATGGTGTTGCAGTAATATAGCCATGCTGTTTAACTAATCAGCCCCCAAACTCCATTGTGCACAGTTTTTTTTCCACAACAGATCTGAATTCTTTTTCTTACTTTGAAATCTACTTTTTTATCAAAGCAAGAAAAAGAATCCAGCTTTGTCCATCTTGATGCAATTCCTCCAGACATAACCACAGATAGAAATACAGAGCACACTAGTTACTGATAATGGCAGTTTAAAGATACTTACTATTCACAAAATTGAGAAGAGCCTTGGAAATATCTGGCTTTTTATAGTAAGATGTCTATCTAGAGTTAGATGCAGTAGTTGTTTATTTATCCAGGATGGTTATTTCAAAACACAGTTCTTTTTATTGAATGATTATATTTACATATAATATTAGGTTTTCAAACCACTCCCTTCCAATTGCTAGGTAAATTCATTGTGTGTGTTCATACACATGTATGCACATAATATATACACATACACACACAATATGTGTATATGTGTGTGTGTATATATATCAGTATACAAAATTGGATTTAATTTAAAATTCTCTCCATCAGGCTAAACAAATTTAAGTAAATACATATGATGTGCTAGTATTTTTGAAATTTCATATTTTTATTTTCCTAGGTTTAAATTTCCCATATGTCAAAATATTTTTTGAAAATTTAACTACATAACCTAATTGTAAAAGATCAATAATAAGCTGAATTTAAGTGACCCAGAACCCAATAGAGGAAAACATATGTTTCATTTGCTTGTTTTTAATCAAACAAAAATTGTATTTTGTTGTCATTCCAACAAATAAGTGAAGTAGCAATCTTGGAGATCTAGGAGCAAGTGTAAACTCTTTTTTCTATTTTTTTTAAGCAAAAAAAGCTTAAACTTTAGTTTAGAAAGTTGTTTTTCATTCAGTATTCTTTTTGTCAGTGTGGATGCAGATGGAAACTTGCAAAGGGCGGGAAGAAAATTTTGTGTGAAAATTTAAAATTCGATGTATTTGAAAATCGTACAAACATCTTTGAAACACTTATAGTAGAAAGAGTGAAGTTATAGAAATTAAAGACAAAGGCATATTTTATTGTTTTAGGGAGTTGATATAAACATTTCTAGAGTTTGGGTTTTGTTAATTGCATTTAGTGAGGTTCAGAGGGTACATATAGAAATGGAGAAGTCTTGAATAGTCTGATTAAGTTGGAAAAGCTATTTTTTCTTTTTTTTCCTTTTTCTTTTCTTTCTTTTTTTTTTTTTTCTTTTTCAGTTTTTGGCCAGGGCTGGGTTTGAACCCACCACCTCTGGCATATGAGCTGGTGCCCTACTCCTGTGAGCCACAGGTACTGCCCAGAAAAGCTATTTTTAAAAAATGAGAATCGATGGATTTATTTTTTTTCAATATATTTGTGTAAATTCCTCAGCAATTTATAAATGGTGAAAGGTTAGCAGGTATATTTTTACTGTTTTTTGTTTGTTGTTCATTAATGGTTTGCTATGGGGTCATTGAAAGAATGTGGATAGATAAGACAGTCAGAAAGCTACATTTCTTTAGGATAGTCAGTATGTTCCGTATTTCTATGGAGTAGTCAAACCAAAATCATGCATCTGATTGTGACATATACAATGAAGGTCCTACTTCCCCCTGGCCTGAAATTTTCTCTTTCTAGCAAAGAAGTACGAGACAAAAGCATTCATTGCTTACCTGTCAGAGAGACTTTGCAGAATTAAGCCTCAGCCTCTGATAGGCTGGGGAAAGTTCCACCAGGAACTATCAGTAACAATCATACAGTAAATAACCATTTAAAATCCCTGGGATTTGTCCTAACAGAAAAATTTTTGAAATGATATTATATTCTGGGGAAAGTAATTAAATGTTTTGATTTATCAGCATAATAAAGACCCATGGCCCTTCCCTGGTGACACCTCTCACTTTAGCTTACCCTTGTTTTTAGTCTCAGCTGCTTTAACTCAGATCTTTCGGTCTCCATTACCAGCTGATGTTTATACTGTAGAGCTATGTGGTTTCTGACCATAGTGGACCATGAAAAGTGCTCCTCTTCCACCTCACTGCAGCATCACTGGACCATCCCTTCCAGGCATCCTGGGAGCCAGGAGAGACTCAGGATTCTCCTGTCTGCTGTGCTTTTGAATACAAGTAGTTCTAATCTCAGGCTGGTCTCTGAGAATCAAGCAAAAAGCATTTTTGCACTTCTATTTCCTGATGATCTGTCTGGATGCCTTCTGGAAATTGAAAGTGAGATGGAGTTGAAAGCTAATTTTATGTAAGTATGTTGATAAAAACAGAAGGAAGTCTTTATAATATTTCAATATGTGTAAATCCAAGATAAAATGAGCAAGGTTACAAATGATATGTTTCCTATCTCTAGTTATTACTCCAGGCTTCTCCAGAAGGATGACTGAAAAATATCCTTGGCAGGTCAAATATCTACTGAGGAAGATCATAGGAAAATGATGTGAAATGCTTGCCGTAGAGTAGGACTCAGAAAGGTCAGTACTTCTTTACTGAGCAGCTCATCATTCAATTAAATAATATTGAGAATATTTGAGAATTAATAAAACAGTGATTTTCCACTATTTATTTTTTAAATTTATAACAGAGAAAATAGGGATTTATCTATAGTGAAAAATCACAATTGTTTTGAAATTTATATTGCAATAACAGAAAAATTTATATATATTTGTAGAAATAAAGAATAAAAGTGATAATCTCTTACACTCTCTCCCCAAACATAGCATTATTTTCATCTTTTTTTGTTATTATAAATATTATGTGATCTAATACTATGTATGATGAGAAGTTATAGATGATATATGTTATATCAAAATGTATACATGTGTTAAGTATATACATATATAATGTTTATTGAGGGATAACTTATATACAGAGTATGTACAGATTACAAATATAAAATTGAGTGTTTTGACAAATTTCTACACCAATGTAACCATAACCAATCCAGATATAAGAACATTCCAGAAAGGTCTCTTGTGTTTCTTTTCAGTAGTCTTCACCCCACCTCACTCTAGGCAACCACTGATTATAATTTCTAATACTATATCTCGATTTTGTTTGTTTTAAAACTTCAGAAGGTACTCGGTAGTGTCTAGATTTATTCAGTCATTCATCATAAAGTTTTTAGAATAAGCCATGCTCATTGCGGGGACTAGTAGCTCGTACATTTTATAAATCAGAAGTATTACATTTTGTGAATATTACATATTTTTTTTATTGTCTTGCTGAAAGTCATTTAGATAGTTTCTCATTTGGGGATAATGTAAAGATGCTATGCTGGCAGCTGCTGATTAGAATAGGGGACTTGGCTGCTGATGGAATCCGGGAAACCCAAAGCAGCGATGGAGGGATGAGGCTGCGTTTGCCACGTGTGCTCAGGGCATGGGTGGCGGGCCAAGATGGCCAACAGGTACCAGCCTCCAACAGAAGCTCCCGTCCAGAGGGAAGGATAGAATCCAGAAAACATCCAACAAAGTTGAAGACTAGGAGCCCAGACAAGAGAGAAGTGTGATATCTGCAGGACACCTCTGCTGAGGCAAGCTGTGACTCCTAGAAAGCAATCTACAGGTACATACATCCCAAAAGAAAAGTATCCAAGTTGTGCTTTTCTCTTTGTTTTCTCTCCATCTGCCCCTGTGAGTTTTCTAGAAACAAGTGATAAACTGAGGACCTAATATCTCACCTCACATGTGAGAGCTACAGACAGTGGAGTCTAATCCCCTGGAGTGACCCTGCTGGGACTCTGAACACCCTCTTGCCAGGCAGAAAAATAGAACTAATGTTCTCACTGCAATTTTGAATTTACAGTCCACCCTTCCCCCCTTGCCTGTAAAGAGAGTGAGAGACCCAAGAGCAGCATCACCCCCTCCCCCCCATGGGACGAAGGGCCCTGTCCCTGCCCTGAAGCCTGAGAACTGCCCCATGGACTGCTGCTTGCTCTCCCACCCACCAGGAAGCCCTGACCACATGGAACAAGGACTGACCCAGCTCCATGTTCCCCATGAGGCTGACAGTTTCCCCCTACCCCCTGACGGAAACCCTAGTGGAGCACAACAAGGACTAACCCATCTGTGTTCCCAGCACTTAAGGCCCAGCAGCCAAGATCTGAGAAAGGATGGTCAGTTGAGAGGGAACCACATTGGAGTGGTGGTACCCCAAGGCGAGGAGCAGCAGCCACAGCAGGAGGAACAATAAGGCTCACATCCCTGAAGCTTTTCCAGGCAGACACACTCTGTCTCTCCAGACAACCAGAGGAAGCCAGCATCTTCTCTGGTGACAGTCACTGGCAGAACGGTTTTGGGATGGTCTTCAAACGGTGTAAATTCAGCATGGGGTGGAAGCAGAGGAAAAATTCTGATAACCTGAACAACCAGAGTAGATCAACTCCCCCAAGGAAGGATGGGACAAATGCATTTGAAGATCCTATCCATAAACAGATGCTGAGATGACAGAAATCAGGTTCAGAATCTGTATAACTAATAAGATTAACAGATTGGAGGAAAGGAAGAATTTAGAATTTCAAAATATTCAAAAGCTATCTCAAGAATTCAATGATTTGAAAGATAAAATGACCAAAGATTTTGAAACACTGAGACAAGAGGTTGCAGCCCTCAAATATCTGAAAAATATGGTAGAATCCTTCAGTAACAGAATGGAGCAAACAGAAGAAAGGATATCTGACATTGAAAACAAAGTTTCTGAATGTGCCCACGCACTCAAGGATGAAGAGAATGGAGAGCAAAAACGGATTACTCTCTCAGAAAGCTCTGAGATAATTCGAACAAAACTAATATTTGTCTTATAGGAATCCCTGAAGGCGATGAAGTTGCTTCACAAAACACAGAGGCTCTTCTTCATGAAATTATGAAAGAGAACTGTCCAGACATACCAAGAGATCCTGAAATTCAGATAGCAGACAGTTTCAGAACCCCATCATGACTCAACCTGAACAAGACATCCCCCAAGCACATCATAATTAACTTCACTAAAGTTAATATAAAAGAGAAAAATCTGAAAGCAGCTAGATGTAAGAAAACCATAGCCTACAAGGGGAAGAATATTAGAATGACTGCAGATCTCTCTGCTGAAACCTTTCAGGCTAGAAGAGGGTGGTCATTGATTTTTAATCTCCTAAAACAAAATAACTTTCAATCCAGGATCCTGTATCCAGCTAAACTGAGTTTCATTTATGATGGAGAAATTAAATACTTTAATGACATTCACACATTGAAGAAATTTGCTATAACTTAACTAGCCCTCCAGGATATTCTTAGACTGATCCTCCATAATGACCAGTGCAATCCTCCACCACATAAGTAAACTCACACAGAAAATTTTGATCAAATTCCAAATTGCACAGTGGTGAAAGGATTAAAGATGTCCATTGGACTTTCAAAAAACTTGATACCCAAAATTTTACCAGGCTTATCAATATTCTCAATCAATGTGAATGGCTTAAATTGTCCTCTAAAGAGGCACAGGTTAGCTGACTGGATACAAAAACTCAGGCCAGACATCTGCTCCATACAAGAATCCCATCTTACCTTAAAAGACAAATATAGACTCAGGGTGAAGGGATGGTCATCTATATTCCAGGTAAAGGAAAGGAGAAAAAAACAGGTGTTGCAATTTTATTCACAGATACAATAGGCTTTAAACCAACAAAGGTAAGCAAGGTTAAAGATGGACCCTTTATATTGGTTAAGGGTAATACTCAATACGATGATATTTCAATCATCAATATTTATGCACCTTACCAGAATGCACCTCAATTTATAAGAGATACTCTAATTAACACGAGCAACTTGATTTCTCCTAGCTCCATCATAGTTGGAGATTTTAATACTCCTTTGGTAGTGTTGGATAGATCCTCCAACAAGAAGCTTAGCAAAGAAATTTCAGATTTAAACATAACCATTCAGCATTTGGATTTAATGGACATCTACAGAACATGTCATCCTAACAAAACTGAATACACATTTTTCTCATTGGCCCATGGAACATGCTCCAAAATCTACCATATTTTAGGTCACAGGTCTAACCTCAGCAAATTTAAAAGAATAGAAATTATTCCTTGCATCTTCTCCAACCATCATGGAATAAAAGTTGAATTCAGTAACAACAGGAATTTGTAAACTCATTCAAAAACATGGAAGCTAAATAACCTTATGCTGAATGATAGGTGGTTCAGACATGAGATCAAGAAGGAAATTTCCAAATTTTTGGAACAAAAGGATAATAAAGATACAAGTTACTAGAACCTCTGGGATACTGCAAAGACAGTCCTTAAAGGAAAATTTATAGTACTACAAGCTTTCCTCAAAAAAACAGAAAGAAAGGAAATTAACAACTTAATGGGACATCTCAAGCAACTAGAAAAGGAAGAACACTCCAATCTGAAACCCAGCAGAAGAAAAGAAATAACCAAAATTAGAACAGAACTAAATGAAATTGAAAACAAAAGGATTATACAATAGCTCAATAAATCAAAAAGTTGTTTTTTTGAAAAGGTCAATAAAATAGATAAAACTTTGGCAAACCTAACCAAGAAAAAAAGGTAAAATCTCTAATTTCATCAATTAGAAATGGTAAAGATGAAATAACAACAGACCCCTCAGAAATTCAATATTACAAGAAACTTTATTCTCAGAAATATGAAAATCTGAAGGAAATCAACCAATACTTGGAAGCACGCCATCTTCCAAGACACAGCCAGAATCAAGTGGAAATGTTGAACAGGCCTATATCAAGTTCAAGTTCTGAAATAGCATCAACTATATAAAATCTCCCTAAAAAGAAAAGCCT
>CAUYTI010010651.1:0-21887 GCA_963575145.1 Galago senegalensis | reverse complement strand
TATTCCGGTGAATTGAGTTAAGTATTGTGGTCTTCCGATCTCATCACAGGACAACCTAACAACAATGATGGTTGCAACCAAAATATAGCGGGGCGTTGTGGCTGGGGCCTGTTGTCCCAGCTAATTGGGAGGCGGCGGCTGGACCAGGTGTTGGTGGTTGCTGTGAGCTTTAATGCCACGGCAATCTACCCAGGGGGACAGCTTGTGGCTCTGTCAAAAAAAAAAAAAAAAAAAAAAAAAAAAGAAAGAAAAATTACAATTTAGTTTTAAAAAGAAAGCTGTTAACTTACTTAAGTACAGAAAAATAAAAAATGGAGAAAACTAAGTTTATATTAAGTTTAATTCTAAATATAATTTCCTCTTAAATTATTGTTGAAAAATAAACCCCAAAAGTTTATAAATTGACCCACTATGATCAGATGCTTTCTCAAAGCATGCAATGGTCAAATTCAAGAATCATTAACTTATCTAATCAAAGATACCTAAAAAATAGAATGACTATTTTAAAACAGTAATCCATCAAAAACCTTTAAAACACAAAATAGATTTTCTGGCTCGGTGCCTATAGCTCAACCGGCAAAGGCACCAGCCACGTACACCTAAGGTGGCGGGTTCGAATCCCCAGCCCGGGCCCGCCAAACAACAATGACGGCTGCAACCAAAAAATACCCGGGCGTTGTGGCGGGCACCTGTGGTCCCAGCTACTTGGGAGGCGGAGGCAGGAGACTTGCTAGAGCCCAGGAGTTGGGAGGTTGCTGTGAGCTGTAATGCCACGGCACTCTACCCAGGGGGACAGCTTGAGGCTCTGTCTCCAAAAAAAAAAAAAATAGATTTTCTAGGATCTAGATGTTTAACCAAGTCTTCTGAAAATCTGCTTGGTCATGTGCTAAATTAGTGGTGGGAGGGGAAAAAAAATCTGCTTCCATAGTAAGTGATCAAATTACTACAGGGTGGGCGGTGCCTGTGGCTCAGTGAGTAGGGCGCTGGCCCCATATACTGAGGGTGGTGGGTTTGAACCTGGCACTGGCCAAACTGCAACAACAAAAAAATAGCTGGGCACCTGTAGTCCCAGCTACTCAGGAGGCTGAGGCAAGAGAGTCACCTAAGCCCAAGAACTGGAGGCAAAACCCCCAAATTACTAGAGGAAAGAATTTTTCCAAAGACATCTAAAATCAGCTTTTACTTTTAAAATTTTCTTTTTCATATTATTAACACACCATTCCCCTTCACCCCAACTATTTTTCCCCTAAAAGCAAAAAAGCATCATAATAATTACTGTTTAGTAAGACTAAACACTCCAGGGCTTACCTCTGGAATTCCTGAGCCACAGGCATACGGAGCAAACACCTTTACCAGGGAAACTGCAAGAAAGGCAAAGCTCAATGCCCAGAAGATGTACATTATGTAGTTCATGATATAAGAACCAGGACCCTAAAAGGCAAATAGTTCAAGAGTCTAAATTTAATTTATAGCACATCACCAATGCAAGTGTTTACCAAATAAAAAATTTGGGTTAAATATGTAAAACACCTCTGGTTTATTTCCACAATAAAAGCTTTAATGAACAAAATATTTAAGTAAAAATCCAAAAACTAATTCTTATACATACTAAGGAGACTCTTAATCCCATTTAATCTTTTTCCTGATCTCTACTCTTCTTACCAAGATATCTTAGCAATACTTCAACCTTTGCTGAGAAACCGCATGCTACATTCCTTTTAGCACTAAATTCAGCTGTAACAACATTTCTTAAATATAACCATGAGATCATGTAAAAAGAAATCTAAGTTCTAGAATGTTCTTTACAGAACATGAGCAGTAAAATAACATTGCAATGTCACAGAAGTAAATCTCTGAATTTCTTCAAGTTCTCCACTTTAGAAGGCTTAATACTTTTTTATAATTCAGTTTCATAATCCATGCTTCCTAATCTTAGTAATATAAATTAAATGCTTTTAATAACTTGACTTTATATTAAGTTTACATAGATCCTACTGCAATGATTATCACTTCTTTTCTACTATAACTCAAAATAAATATATTTGCACTGTAATCCAAGAGACTTGTATTTGACTATGTAATTAACATAAATGCTTCTTGAAACAATACTGTACTTAACTTCTTTCTTGCTGTAATTTATTCTAATATTTTCCATTCTATTCTATTCCATTTCTTCTTTGTTTTTCTTTAATGTGATGTAATCATCCAATATGTGATTAATTTTCTTGAGACAAAGCTGGACTTACCTCTGCTTGGCCTATGATTAATTCTGCCCAGGTCTTCCACTGGGGACATTTGTCCCTCTCTTCAAAAGTCGTTTCGTTAGATCCCCAGCAGCACTGTTCATGGTTATACCACAGAGCACTGAGGCAGATGCCTTCCTTCAGGTCAGTCATCCAGTCAGCAGCAATGTCTATTAGTCCTGCCAGTGCCCCTGCGAACACGTGGAGATGGCTACAGACAGGTCCATTTTTGGAGTTGAAAACTATGCAGTCTAAAGATTAGTAGAAAGCTGGGGACCTTACAAATAAAGGATCATTTAGGGGCTAATATGAATTTAAGATTTTTAAATTTTAGATATAAATGTTCACATTAGTTTTAAAAACTCTAGTTATTCTTTAAAACAAAACTGCTATTCTTTGGAGTTAAAACCACATCATCTAAATTAACTGTGATTCAAAAAGATACAAAAAGGTATTTAGGAGATACTGAAATATCTTCAAAAGACAAGAGGTTCATAAATCTGGTCTTCAAGGTCAGAGTTTTTACTAGTATGTTTCAATCCAAAACTTAATCGACAGGCTTACAAATTATGTCAATCTTATTAAAATTGGGAGGGCGTGGTGGCTCATGCCTGTTGTCCCAGCACTGTGGGAGGCCGAGGCGAGTGGATCGCCTGAGCTCAGCCGAGTTTGAGAACAGCTGAAGACCAGTCTGAGGCAGAGTGAGGCAGAGTGAGCCAGAGTCAGACCTGTCTCTACAACAATAAAGACAAAAACAAAAAAACAGCCGGACCTTGTGATCCCAGCTACATGGTGGGCAAGAGAACACTACAGGAGGAAGAAGTTAAAAAAAAAAAATTAAAATTTAAGTGTCCATTAGAAATAAGTAGTGAAATTCATAACACTCAGAATTGTACTTTTTTTTTTTTTGAGACAGAGCCTCAGGCTGTCTCTCTAGGTAGAGTACTGTGCCATCACAGCTCACAGTAACCTCCAACTCCTGGGCTCAAGCGAGTCTACTGGTCTCAGCCTCCCAAGTAGCTGGGACCACAGGCGCCCGCCACAATGTCCGGCTATTTTTTGGTTGCAGCCGTCGTTGTTTGTTGGGCCCGGGCTTCAAACCCACCACCTTAGGTGTATGTGGCTGGCGCCTTAGCCGCTTGAGCCACAGGTGCCGAGCCTATACTTTTTTCTTAAGAGAAAAACCATATATGTAAGAGATTATTTTATTTATGGAATTTTAAAACTATACATATTTATAGTTTTTCTTGTCATACTTTCTTCATATATAAAAAGATCAGTGGGTCACAGACATAGAGGCCACAGAATTCTTGTGTGTGCCTCCATTCTCCATAAAAATTTTAACTCTTCATGTTCTTTTGGACACAATGTTCCACAGTGGAAGTTCAAAGTGATTAAAGCACCCCTTAGCATTTGTCTTTTGACACTCAACTACTGTTGCTGAAAGTCTCACTCACAGGGCCCCTCAGCCTTGTATGCAGCCTGGTGACCACAAGAGCAGGACCTGGAGACACATTGCAGGGTCACACCCTGCCTGGCCACTCCTCAGCTGTATGGCCTCAGTTAAGGGCTACACCTCTCTGCATGTTAGGCCCCGGGTCTGTAAATGGTAGTAACAATGACACTTATCCCCTCGGACTGCAATGAGACTTAAATATGGGTAGAGTTTTTAGAATAGTGCATGATGCCTACGAAACACTCAATAAAGATTAGTGCCCTGTTTGTTGACATCAAAAGGCACTTTAAACAAGGACTCTATTCCTTGTACAATCGTAGCAAAGAAGATGAAATCTATGGAAATTTACCTAACAAAGGAGGTGAAAGATCTCTATAAGGAGAACTATGAAACTCTGAGGAAAGAAATAGCTGAAGATGTTAACAAATGGAAAAACATAACATGTTTGTGGCTGGGAAGAATTAACATTGTTAAAATGTCCATACTACCCAAAGCAATCTACAGATTTAATGCAATCCCCGTTAAAGCACCAATGTCATACTTTAAAGAACCTGAAAAAATACTACTTCATTTTATATGGAATCAGAAAAAACCTGGAATAGCAAATACATTACTCAGAAATAAGAACAAATCAGTAGGTAATCACATTACCAGACTTCAGGCTATACTATAAATCTATAGTGATCAAAACAGCATGGTACTGGCACAAAAACAGAGCAGCAGATTTACAGATCAGAATAAATAAGAGATGAACCCCACTACTTATTGCCATTTGATCTTCAACAAACCTATCAAAAATATTCAGTAGGGGAAAGACTCCCTATTCAACAAATGGTGCTGGGTAAACTGGCTGGCGACCTATAGAAGACTGAAACTGGATCCCCACCTTTCACCATTAACAAAAATTGATTCTCACTGGATAAAAGATTTAAACTTAAGACATGAAACTGGGCTCAGTGCCTATGGCTCAACCGGCTAGGGCGCCAGCCACGTACACCTAAGGTGGCGGGTTCGAATCCCCAGCCCGGACCCGCCAAACAACAATGACGGCTGCAGCCAAGAGATGGCCGGGCGTTGTGGCGGGTGCCTGTGGTCCCAGCTGCTTGGGAGGCGGAGGCAGGAGACTCGCTTGAGCCGAGGAGTTGGAGGTTGCTGTGAGCTGTGATGCCTCGGCACTCTACCCAGGGGGACAGCTTGAGGCTCTGTCTCAAAAAAAAAAAAAAAAAAAAAAAAGACATGAAACTGTAAAAATACTGGAAGAGAGTGCAGGGAAAACACTTGAAGAAATTGGCCTGGGAGAATATTTTATGACGAGGACCCCCCAGGCAACTGAAAGCAACACCAAAAATACATTACTGGGATCTGATCAAACTAAAAAGCTTTTGCACAGCCAAGAGCACACACAGTAAGTAAAGCAGACAACTTTCAGAATGGGAGAAGATTTTCGTAGGTTCTGTGTCTGACAGAGGTCTGATAACTAGAATCTACAGAGAACTCAAACTAATGAATTAAAAAAGAATAAATAACCCTACTTCTATGTGGGCAAGAGCCTTGAATAGAAACTTCTGATGAAGACAGGCGCTACAAACACATGAAAAATGATCATCCTTATTCATCAGAGAAATGCAAATCAAAACCACTTAGAGATATCATCTAACTCCAGTAAGATGAGCCTACATCACAAAATCCCAAAACTACAGATGTTGGCATGGATGCTGGTGGGAATGCAAACTAATACGGCCTTTTTGAAAAGAAGTTTGGAGAACACTCGAGGAACTAAAAGTAGACCTACCATTCGATCCTGCAATTCCTCTACTAGATATATACCCAGATAATAAAAATTATTTTACAACAAAGACATTTGCACCAAAATGTTTACTGCAGCCCAATTCATAATAGCCAAGACATGGAAATAGCCAGTGCCCATCGATCCATTAATGGATTAACAAATTGTGGTATATGTACACCATGGAATACTATGCAGCCATAAGAAAGATGGAGATTTCACATCTCTTATGTTTACCTGGATGGAGCTAGAACATATTCTTCTCAGTAAAGTATCTCAGGAATGGAAAAACTATCCTATGTACGCAATGCTACTATGAAATCAATATATTACTACCTACACACTCATATGAATGGCAAAACATAACTATAGTCCAAAGTAGAAAGGAAGAGGAGAAACAGGGGAGAAGAAGGGTGATAGGGGAGGAGGGAGGGTGTTTGGGGGGAACTCATCTAATGTGCATGATGCAATGGTACATTCCAAAACTATTAAGATAGGAGTATAATTGTGATGGATTACTTAGTCAATGTAAGCATTTCACATTGTATATTGAAGCAGTACCCTGAACCCCATAAATGCATCAATGTGCAAAGTTATAATTTAATAAAAAAAATTTAAAAAAAAAGTCACTTTACTTTCATCTAGTCCAAATCACTCATTTTACAGATAAAGAAGCTGAGTCCAGAAAGATCAACCAAACTGGAAGCCTCCTGCCTCCTGTTCTTGTATTTAGGAATAGTTTGTAAAGGAGAGAAAAAAATGCTTTTTAAAACCCAAAAGTACCTGGAAAAAAAGTGAGGAAAGCAGAGGAGAACTACTGATAGTTCTGTTCACTAAAGGAGTGCTTTACAACATCCTTTACCTGATGCCAGTCCCGTCAGGGTTACAACCAGCCATCCTGACCATGCGTCATATAAGCTTTTCGTCATTTCCCATGCTGATTCTTTCTTTTTGCTGTTGATCTGAAATTAGAAATGTTTATGCCTCACTTTTAAAACTATGAATAGAAGCCATAATTCTAGAATTTAGCAATTTTTTTGGTTAACATCTACAGAATAGTACTTCTGAACTAAATAATGGAAAAGGGATATTTGAGACAAAATTTCCATGCTAGACTGTTGGGTGATGTTCTTGCAGGGAGAGAAGGACGGCTTGGCCGTGGGTGCAAGCTCGCTCCTAGAATTATATGAAAGCAAGAAACGACTACATACTCTTAGATGGCATGTAGCAAAATGTCTATTTTTCACTCCCTTTTATTGGGAGCTAGTCACATACACCACATTGATCAATAATCCTAACATTCTCAATTGTTATCTTAAACTATACAAAAGAAAGTAAGTCCGGGGAAAGTGAGATAACCATCATAAGATTAGCCTAAAGAAAGAAGCTAGCCTCAGGCTATTCCCCTCTGAAGACCTAAAAGAACTATACATTATCTAACTTCTATTGTTAAAGTTAAAGGCAGGATAAATGAGGGAGTAAAACCTTTTTCTTCTATGTACGCAATTAAATTTCTGAGAAACAGTCTCCATGACTGTTTTCTTATGGTTTGGAGACCCCGCAATTACGATGGAGTATTTTACGCACATCATCACGATTGAGTTTTTCTTTTCACTCACATCAACCTTTGAGTCATGTCCTCTGCACAGATGGGCCGTTTCAACCCTTATCTGACAGGCTGACTTGACTACACAGTTGGGGTTCCCTGTAGAAGGTTGTTAAGCCTGGCCTGTCGGCCCCCACTGCGTTTTCCCAGGTCACTTAGGTCTCGACAAAAGTGCATAATACTCGTAAGTCTTTTCACTCAGTTTCTGGAATTAAAAGAGCACATTTCATTTAATTTTTGTGGGAGTTTACCCCACACTAGACAACTGGTGTATTTGTAAACCAGGTGACTGGCATCTCCACAGAGAGCGTTATTTTAATGAGAACCTCAAGATTTATTAAAAGAACCAGCTCTATGAAAGGATTTACGTGAACCCTATGCCTAATTATCATCTTCTCCCTTAACCAACTACATGGTATTTCCCAGAAATAGCAGACTTTCTGCAAAACAACAGAGCTGAGATTCTAAAGGCCCTGGAAGAAGACTGGGCTTGGTGGCTCACGCCTGTAATTCCAGCACTTGGGAGGCCATGGCAGGTGGGTTGCCTGAGCTCACTGGTTCAGGACCAACTTGAGCCAGAGCGAGACTTCATCTCTAAAAACAGCCGGCCGTGGTGGTAGGCTCTAGTCCTAGCTACTTGGGAGCCTGAGGCAAGAGAATCACTTAAGCCCAGGAGTTTGAGATTGCTGTGAGCTATGATGCCACAGCATTCTACTGAAGGCAACAAAGTGAGATTCTATCTCAAAAATAAATGAATAAAATAAAATTAAATAAAGGTGCTGGCAGAGTTCCTGGTATTAACTTTCCATTCCACAGGCCTTGTTAGGGACACTACTACCTGCCCCCATGCATTTGTCAAAGGGACAGATCTTAGGCTGATTCTCCTTTCATACCAAAAACTCCTTTCTTCCTCGCAATCTGCATTATGTCAGTAAGAGCTCTTTGTGGGATATGTAACTGGAGCTAGGCTAAAATCCCTTTGTGGTTTCAATAGCACAAGGAGTTCACAAATCATAGGAAGTCTGACCTAGACCACTTTAAACTAAATCAAAATCAAACTTTAATTGGTACAAATAACTATCTTTTACATTATTGGAGTAAGACGACATGGTTTGAAATGTCTGTCATTCCCTGGTCCTAGCAGTTAAGTAGATTATAATAATCTCTAAAAAGTAAGTTCTGTGAGGCCAGGTGTAGGGGCTCACACCTGTAAACCTGGTACTCTGGGAGGCTGAGGCAGGAAGATCTGCCCAGGAGTCTGAGTTGTAACCGCACTGTGGCACTCCAGCCTAGGCAGCACAGCAGGTTTCCTCTTTCGCCTTAACTGCTGGGCTGCTAGAAGCCAAAACCCACGCTGACCTCCCTGGCCTGAATTTGGTCTGCCCTCCCAGCTCCTGTGCTGGGTTTGGTTCTCCCTTTTCCTTCCTGTTTTGTCTTCTCATAGTATTTCTTTATTTTTAAGCTCCCTCAAATCTTTTTGGGAGAGATATAGGGTATGAATAAACTAAAGATAAAATAAAATACATAAACACAAAGAGAAAAAATACATCATATGAAATGTAAACATTTACATAAATTTATTTTAATCTGTAACGTATTTTGGTTGTCTCAGATTACTGGCAGAAAGAAGTACATGATATAACTATATACTATATCAACAAAAATTTACTAGAAACACTTACCCTTCTGTGCCTTTCTCTGTCTTTGCATTTCTCTCGTACCCAGTCGATAGTATGAAAATCATCGTATGTACCAACACCTGGAATCGGCTCATCCAGAAGATCCAGTAAGTGTGTGGAACTGTTGATGCTGCCCCCGTTGGTCATTGTGTAATGCGTCCCTGTGGGCAGAGGGCAGGGGGCATATGTGAGAGGAACAGCAGAGATCTATGAAGCTGCCCTACAAGTTCATTGTTAAGTCACACAGAATTTGTGTCACTTGAAATAATTTCAACCAAATAAAGGAAAATGGAAGAAAAATCACACAAAACTTGGAACTAAAGCAAAAAAATTATGACTTGTCCTCAAGTATGGACAAAAAGCCTCCCGATATCACCTGATGCTCTACAGATGAAAACTTTCTGGGACTTGCTCTTTACTATTAGAGAAACTCTGCAACGTTAGAAATGACTTATAGGCTTGGTGCCTGTGGCTCAAGTGGCTGAGGCGCCAGCCACATACACCTAAGGTGGCGGGTTCGAATCCAGCCAGGGCCCGCCAAAACAACAATGATGGCTGCAACCAAAAAATAGCCAGGCATTGTGGTGGGTGCCAGTGGTCCCAGCTACTTGGGAGGCTGAGGCAGGAGACTTGCTTGAGCCCAGGAGTTGGAGGTTGCTGTGAGCTGTAATGCCATGGCACTCTACCCAGGGGGACCGCTTGAGGCTCTGTCTCAAAAGAAAAAAAAAAGAAAGAAAGAAAGAAATGACTTGTAGAAGGTAAAAATTGAAAACGGTTATTTTCACCTGGCAAAACAAAAATGGATTCTGTCCAATAGAAAAAAATAACCCTTGGAGTTGTGGTTTTGTCTGTCTTTGCCCTGTAAGAAATTCCTTCTTTCTCAGCCTATTTACACATTATTTGCATTTACCCTCAACACCATGCTGGCTCCATCAGAGTTAAATAAACCTTGACACATGTGCACTGTGTATCTCACCTGAGTATAACACTTTTAAGGAATGTACTGGGAAGGACACAAAAAGACAGTTCAAGAACATGTAAATCAAACCCACAATATCACTTTCCTCTATCAGATTAGTAAAGATTGAAAAAAAAGGTATAAACACTGAGTTGGCAAAGTTATGGAGAAAGAGGCCCTACCACAAAATTAATAGTTTAAGCATAAATGAGAATAACCTCTTTGGGAGGGCGATGCTATCAGACTATAATATAAACAAATACTCTTAAGCCCAGCAAGTTCACTTCTAGGAATTTTTTCTATAGTTACACTCGAGTAAATCCTTGAATAAATTCATAAATTATGCTCAATGTGGGTAGAACATCTTACTATGTGCTGTAGAAAGAAAACAAAAACATATTAATAGCGAAGTGCTTACAATCAAAAATAGGTTCGACAAAGAACCAGAGAGCATTTCAGGCTTTCAAAGTCACATGGTTGGTTACAACTACTCAGCTCTACCACGGCAGCACAAAATGAATCCTCCACAATATGTAAATGAATGAGTCAAATGTGTTCTAATAAAACTTTATTCACAAGACAGGTTAAAGCAGGATTAAGGTCACAGGCTAGTTTGGCAACTGCCAACTCAAGGTCTCAAATCTGTATAGCACAAACCAAACGATCTAGAGATATTAAGAATTTTTTTTAGGCTCAGTGCCCATAGCAAGGGCCACATACACCAAGGCTGGCAGGTTTGAACCTGGCCCAGGCCTGCTAAACACCTATGATAACTGCAACAAAAAAATAGCTGGGTGTTGTGGCGGGCGCCTGTAGTCCCAACTACTTGGGAGCCTGAAGCAAGAGAATCACTTAAGCCCATGAGTTTGAGGTTGCTGTGAGCTGTGATGGTATAGCACACTCTACTGAGGGTGACACAGTGAAACTGTCTCAAAAAAAAAAAAGAATTCTTTTACATGACTAGCACTCTTCTATATATAGTGTAGGGGATACAAAAGACAATAAAAAAATAATGTTCACCCTGACTGCAAGGTGCAAGTTGTGGGTTCCCAATCAAAAAGAAAGAATTTCAAAAGAAAATTCTAATACTGAAGCACTATAAAACAAAATTCTAGTCGTGTTACCTATATTTAATTTGCTACAAAGAACTTTTGGGATTGTAGTACCTAAAACTAGGTGGGATTAATTTAAGAAATTTTCTACATTAAATATGCTTGCACCTATTTCTGAAAAGAAGAAATATCTGATGTTAATATGGTCTATAAAAAGGCAGTAAGTACTGTCAGAAAAAGAAATTGAGGGGACAAAACAGGCTGGGTAAGAAATACAATAATCAAGCTGGGCACGGTGACCTGCTTGACCTCAGGAGTTGGAGACCAGCCTGAGCCAGAGCAAGACCTTGTCTCTACAAAAAAAAAAAATAATAGCTGGGCATTGGTAGCAGGCACCTTTAGTCCCAGCTACTTGGGAGGTTGAGGCAAGAGAATCACATAAGTGCAAGAGTTTCAAAATTGGTGTGAGCTGTGACACCATGGCACACTACCAAGGATGACAAAGTGAGACTCTGTCTCAAAAATAAAAAAAAAAAAGAAAAAAGGGTGGCACCTGTGGCTCAAAAGGGTAGGGCACGGGCCCCATATGCTAGAGGTGGCGGGTTCAAACCCAGCCCCAGACAAAAATACCCCAGTAATAATAATCAACAGTATATACTACTGGACTTGATGTGTAAGACTGATACAACCATTTGGAGGGGTAATCTGGAAACATGTATCAAACCACAAGGTTCCTACTGCACTTCCAAGGATGGATTCAACACATTCACAAAGACCTAAAACATTATTTTAATACTGAAAAATTCAAACCAACAGAAATGCTAATGAATTAAATTATGCAATGGAATATGATGCAGTGTCACAGAGAATGGGGTGGGTCGACCTACACCAAGGTAGAAAGGCGCTACAGTGTACTGCAATCTAAAAAAGAGCCAGGTATAGACCAGCATTTGTAATATGCAAGTTGTTCTGTAAATTTATTGGTTTAAACAGAGAAAACAGTATGATCAGATATGAGACATACAGGGTTTCTGCTGGGGAGCAGAGAACGAACCTTTATTTTGTACTTTGCTCTCATCTAAACATCAGCTAAGGCTCTGAAACCCGACTTCTTGTCCCCTCCACACACACTCCCCACCAATTCAGTCAGAGACATCCACTGTCACAGAAGAAATACAAAAACAGAACACAGCACAACATCCAGTACCACTACTTCTAAGCTTCATATTTAGGGTTCTGAAACACACTGAAAATACAAAACCTTAAAAGCCAGTACTTCTGAGTTCCAAGAGATGAGTTTCTGGGTGTCAAAAGGCTTTAAATAAAAAGACTAATAGTTTCTGCAAAAAGCCAAATGAAAAACCAATCTACCTAACCACATGAGACTCTCTAAGGAAAGAAAAATAAGGAATTGAGCAAACAAGAGAATTTTGCCATAATTATACTTAACTCAATTAGTTAAAAAATTTATGTCTTTTTTCTTAACTTTCTCTCTAACCCCACTCCCACATACTTAACATTAATATTTCCAAATTTAAAATAACCATATTATCCACTAATTATCCTCACGTTAAGATTATTATTTATACAATGGATACCTTCTACTTTTGCTCACCTGGCATCTCTTTACTCTTCTTTCTGTAACAGAACCCAATTATATTAAGGAAAGTTCTGTCCTTTGCAGTGTTGGTGAAGTTATCAATCAAGGGACCCTCCCCTCTTCAGCTAAAGAAAATGTACATGATCCAAGTTAGACCAAATTCTCTGCCAGAAATGTAGATCTTGAGCATAGAGATAGATGCAGTCAGTCAACTTTAACTGAACCTTCAAATGGATATAGAGTGGTTCCTGCTATCTAGATCCCTGGATCTTGGATTATAAGAAAATTTGACCTGAAAGTTAGTAGCTCCCAAATTCAAGACAAGAAAAAAAATCAGAAACTATTCTGGAGGGAGACTACCAGGTGTCAGTGATGGCCATTCTACTACCTACTGGCTGAAAAACAGTAACAAAAAGGAATGGAAAAAGATCACTTTTCCTTCAGAGTGACCTCCTAAAAAAACTGCATGACCTTAATGCACTCTGAGGTCAGAATGATCCTGTAGTAGTCTCAACCTTCCTAATGCTGCAACCCTTTAATATAGTTCCTCATGTTGTGGTGACCCCCACATATGAGCAGCAGTATCTCAGTTCCTAAGACCATCAGAAATATGTGTTTTCCGATGGTCTTAGGTGACCCCTGTGAAAGGGGAAAGGGTTGTTCGACTCCCAAAAGGGTCGCAACCCACAGGTTGAGAACTGCTGATAAGAGTCAAATTCCAGCTGCCACATAAGCTACATATATACTAGCTAGCTCTGTCCTTAGCACAAGTTACTTACGAACTTCTTTCGAGTACCTTGGTTTTCTCACCCACTTCTGGAATAGGCATGCAGATTAGAGATAAATAATGTAAAACATAAAACACTTACTACCACATTTGACAAATAGTAGGAAATCAATAAACACAAGCTAGTATCTCTGCCCAAATATTTTGATGTTTAAAACTTTGTTAGGTTGCATTATATTTCTCACATAATATGTATTTTTTTTTTTTTTTGCAGTTTGGCAGGGCTAGGTTTGAATCAGCCACCCTCGGTATATGGGTCTGGCACCCTACTCACTGAGCCACAGGTGCCACCCCATAATATTAATTTTAATCAAAAGACTAACAGTATGACAAAGAGAAAAACATCTTATAAACATGGGTAATGAGTTCTTCTACAACTGTATACTGAGCAAAAATCCTATGGGTTTTTAACAGATACCTTAATTTGCAGTGCCTGGTTCACATAGAAACAAATTCCTGAAATACATGATGAATGACATTTTCCACAATGAACATTTCATGTTCAAATCCCAACAATGAAATACTTCAGCAAGTAGGAAAAATTATCCAATTAGTGAACTAAAACTGGCTTGCAGCTTCCTTACTAAGAAGACTTTCTGCCTTGTTTATGTTTTTTCCAGACACAGAACTTCATACAATTCAAGCACATCTATAAAAATACAAATCTATACAAATATCTGTAATTTAAACAGAAAGACTTTACAATTATCTGTAGGAGAATAAAGTTTAAAATTATTCATTATTCTTCAGAGAAAAAGTTTTCCAGTGGGGAAAGAATTGTCTCTTCAAGAAATGATGCTGGGGCCCAGTGCCATGTGGCTTGGGCCTAAATCCTAGCACTCTGGGAGGCTGAGGTGGGAGGATCCTTTGAGCTCAGAAGTTTGAGACTAGCCTGAGCCTCATCTCTACTAAAAATAGAAAAACTAACTGGGCATGGTGGTGGGGTGCCTGTAGTCCCAGGTACTTGGAGGATGAGGCAGGAGAACTGCTTAACCCCGGGAGTTTGAGATTATTGTGAGCTATGACAACACCATGGCACTCTAGCCAGGGTGGGAAAAAGATATCTTATCTCAAAAAAAGAAGAGAAATGATGAAATGATGTAGGGACAACTGGCTATCCACATGTGAAAGAATCAATTTGGACTCTTACCTTGTTAATTTAGAGAAAATTAACTCAAAATGGATCCTATATGTAACTGTAAGAGCTAAAACTATAAAACCCTTAGAAGAAAATACGAGTGTAAGGCTCGGCACCCATAGCACAGTGGTTACAGTGCCAGCCACATACACCAAGGGTGGCAGGCTCAAAACCGGCCTGGGCCAGCTAAACAACTACAACAACAACAACAAAAATAGCCAGGCATTGTGGCAGGTGCTTGTAGTCCCAGCTACTTGGGAGGCTGAGGCAAGAGAATCACTTAAGCCCAAGAGTTTAAGGTTGCTATGAGCTGTGACACCACAGTTCTATACAGAGGGCGACATATTAAGACTGTCTAAAAAAAAAAAAAAAAAAAAAAAAAGGAAAAGAAAATATCAGAGTAAATCTTTGTGACCATGGTTAGGCAATAGTTTTTAGATATGACACCATAAGCTTAAGTGACAAAAGAAAAAATAGATGAACTGGACTACATCAGAATTAAAATAGTCTTCCCATGTAAAAGCCAGACATATTATGTAGCTCATTTCTAATAACAAGAACAATTAACATTTACTGAGTACCGTGTGCGGACATTGTCTTAGCATGTTACATATATATGTTAGGTCATTCAATCCTTACAACAGCCCTGTGAGGTTTGTGTTACTATCTCCATTGTAAAACTCTAAGAAATAAGGCACAGAGAGTAAGAAATCTGCCCAAGGTCACACAGTTAAGTGAGGAAGAGGAATTCCACCACTTTCATCTCCTACCAGTATGCAAAAGTGCCAAAAAATAATTTTATAGTTGATTTACATGTATATTTTATTTTATTTATTTTGAGACACAGTCTCACTATGTTGCCCTGGTAGAATGCCGTAGTATTATAGCTCACAGCAACCTCAAACTCTTGGGCTCAAAGCAATTCTCTTACCTCAGCCTCCTCGGTAGTTGGGACTACAGGTGCCCAGCTATTTTTTTTTTTTTTTTCCTTCTTCAGGCTGGTCTCAAACTGAAGTTTGAGTTCAAACAATCACCTGCCTTGGCCTCCCAGAGTGCTAGGATTACAGGCATGAGCCACCTCACCTGGCCTACATGTATATTTTAAATATACACATCTTTCTCTTAGTAAGTTGAGAACTATTAGGGGAGATCTCTTTGTAGTTCATGGTGGCTGGGTTTTCTTACAATGTGAGATGCAGCTCCCAGAAGCCTTGTTATAACGTGGACATGTTCACCAGTCTGACATCAAAACAAAACAAAAGCATTATCACATCAGGTGATGCCTTCTCCCCAAACACATAGACATATGTACTTTGGTTTCAGACAGTAAATAAAACCTGCCCCTGCCCTTCATCATCATCATCCCTTTTTGTCTTTGGATCCAGCCCATTTGCTCCTATACTACTTAAAATACTACAGGAAAAAAGATGCTACACTAGGCACTGCTTTGCTCCCAGCACTCACCCTCATGATTCAGTCTGAGATAGTCATCACTGTCCTTACCCTCAGGAAGGTGCAGTCATGTTCTGCCACAGGAGCCAGTCTTTACCTCAGGCTGACCCCCCAGATGTATACTTAGATTGGCTTTCAAACTATTACAACTCTGGCCCACAGCAGGAAATATTTTTCACTGACAGAATATTCAGATATGTGCCTAAGCAAAACCAAAGATTAGCAAACATACAATCTTGCTGTGTGGTATATGCTGCTATTTTTTTTTCTTAATACTGGTCACAACCCAATAGATTTCATGACCAACATATCAAAATCTGAAACTGAACTAGAGAAATAATGACATAAATGAAATTATCTGCTTTTCCATAAATGAAAATATAATCTCACCCACTGGCCTTCAACAGCTGAATAAACTTAAAAAAAGGTTGACGAAATATCCTAGTAAATCTCAGTCACATCAGCAGCACCCTAACTCTCCTCTCAAGGGAGAATATCCAAATAGTTTCACAAGAAAAAAGTAATCATGGCTTGGCGCCTGTGGCTCAAGTGGCTAAGGCGTCAGCCATATATACCTAAGGTGGTGGGTTGGAATCCAGCCCGGGCCCGCCAAACAACAACTATGGCTGCAACCAAAAAATGGCCAGGCGTTGTGGCGGGCGCCTGTAGTCCCAGCTACTTGGGAGGCTGAGGCAGGAGACTCGCTTGAGCCCAGGAGTTGGAAGTTGCTGTGAGCTGTGATGCCATAGCACTCTACCCGGGGGGACAGCTTGAGGCTCCATCTCAAAAAAAAAAAAAAAAAAAAAAAAAGAGTAATCATGTAGTTACCTAATAGGACTCTTACTCATTACCTCCAGAGTCAATTTCCAAGATGTGAGAGTAGGGATCCTTGCCACTTCATGCAAATAATCAATGTATAGGACACGCATAAAACATTTATCTTTTAAAAAAAGTATAGGAGGCTAGGTACCCACAGGTCAGTGGTTAGGGTACCGGCCACATACACTAGGGCTCACAGGTTCAAACCCGGCCAGGGCCTGCTAAACAACAGTAATAACAAAAAAACAGCTGGGCCTTGTGGCGAGTGCCTATAGTCCCAGCTATTGGGAAGCTGAGGCAAGAGAATCATTTAAGCCCAAGAGTTTGAGGTTGCTATGAGCTGTGACGTCACAACACTCTACCGAGGGTGACACAGACTATCTTAAAAAGGGCAGAAATCCAAAATTCTAACTAAGTATTTCCTAGCAACAAAGTTGCCTCTGTGTATTAAGAGCAGGAAGTTTAGTCCCCAGTGTATCTTCTTTTCCCTCCCTCTGGGACATTACTGATAAGAGTAGTCATGCTGGAAAGGCAAGGGAAAAGTGTCATAAACTGATAGTGAAATCCAGCACTGAAAGGTAATGGTAAACACAGAGCCTCCTTCTTAATTTATCCGCTGGATAAATGAATAGAATAATAAAGTGTGTGCTCTTAAAATCTGTTCAGTCATCCAGTCACGTCTAACTGTCTAAACTACAAAGACTTGGAAGTTAACAGTCAATCCCAAAGAAGTTGGCCAAAGATACACAATTGTCAGCAGCAATGCTGACTAACTCGCTGTTTCTTCTCTGTTCTGTTGCCACCTTAAAAAGCCATGTCCTAAGGTAGAGATGATAAAGTGGGTATTGAGACATACGTATAATCAGAAGCAAGTTCCATATTCATCAGTTATCTCTGCATATCACACGAATAAAAAGACCTATGAAATTTGCTTAATTTCATGAAATTTAATTCCATAAATGTATAAAATTTATGAAACTAAAGTAAATCCATTTTATGACCTAATTATTTTCAAGGAATACAAAAAGACAAATTAGGCTTTTCCCCAAGAGGCCTAAGGTGATATGTAAAAATGGTTCACTATTCAAACTTACCCAGAAAATCCACAAAATCATGAAAAGTAAGAGGTTCAAATCTTCATTTCACTTCAAGAACACCCAGGAAGCTACCCACCCATCAAGGGTGTGCACATAGGAAAGCCCCAAGTATCCGACTGCATCCCTTCACAGAAACAGCGCACCATTCTGAAGTCACAATGGGCTAGCTGGCATGCCCATACCAAACAGTGGGCTAAAAACAGGGTCAGGCCCAAAAATAGTACTAGATTTTTGCTGCATATGCTTAAAAATGCAGAGAGGAATGCTGAACTTAAGGGTTCAGACAGATTCTCTCTGGTCCTCAGGCATGTCCAGGTGAACAAAGCATCCAAGATGTAGAGCTCAGGGTGACTCAGCCCACCCAGGAGCCCCCACCACAGTGAGAAGACCCTCACTGAAAGAGAAGTTCTTATGAAATCAAAAAAGGTTGCACAAAAGGAAAAGATATCCCTGAAGAAAGTGAAGAAATGAAAAAGTGCAGGAACAGACTCAGCATTAAAATAAGTGCAAATAACAGTAATAAAAAATACTACCAATTAAACATGTATTAATTAAAAAACTGAAACAAAATCTTAAAGAAAAATTTAAGCTACCAGTCTCCTGTGTAGGCACAAAACAGAAACCTCAATGCTGGAAAAATAGCAGTACAGGCTTAATCAATGCAGCAGGAGATCTGTTCATATTTTGAAATCTTAATAATAGACAAAAAATTTCTGACCTATGATAAGCCAGGAGATCATATAAAATTAACCATAGTAAAATGTCAGCTATTTTTAGAAAACAAAGCTAGTAAAATGAACCAGATTTTATTGAAGATTTGAAATTAAGATACTATGGTCAAAATGAATTTTAAAACAGTCTTTGTTTTATACTGCTGTTTTACAATACAGTTTCTGACATTGAATAAAGAATCAAATACCAAAATACAATGTAGATTTTAAATATAACAGGCTAGTTATGCTGAAAACTATTATGACTTCCTTATTTACTTTGGGTTAAACCATAAAGTGAGTTTATAACATGCAGTAATTCCAACATGGCTCATAAAGGAAGTCATCCAAGAGATTTTTCTTGAAGTTCAATTTTTTTCTAGAATAAATGTCAATTTAGAATTTAGAATAATCAATTTAAGAAAAATGAAAAAAGGGGCAACAATTAATAGATAGTTTTGAGCAGACTGAGGCCATGCCTACCAAAAGATTTACATGTGTGCTGGGTGCTTTTCTGTTTTTCACAACTTACTAGTTTTTTTTGATTCTTAAAAAGCACCCTGTGTTTTTCATATCAAAGTACATAAAATACCTGTAGAAGACAATGTAGTATGTTAATCAGCTGAAATATTTATTAAGTGACAATATTAATATTAAAAGCTGTTCATCTTTTTGTCATTTTAAAATGTTCTAAAAAGGAGGAGGAGGTTTTACTATACATTTACTTTGTGGTGTAAAAGCTACGTGGTAATCTAGTAACAGGTGAAATACAATGATACACAGACACTTCTCTGTGTAAACGAAAGAAAACAGTTTTCTGAAGGAAGAAAAACATTACTTTTTAGGTGCCCACCAGCATGACTTCAGCTAGCCGTAAAGCAGATTAACTGGTTTTCATAGCTCAACAGCAAGCGGATTTTCACGCAGAAGATGGAGCCGGAACCCGATGCGCTCGGAAACAGCAGTAATCTGCACCGACCGCCGGGCGCCGCAGAGCCGCCGGCCCCCGCGCCCGGGGCCCGCATGACACGCCGCAGTGTGGGAAGGAAGCCGGAGAGACCCGCTTCGACCGCAGAACCGCCCGGCTACACGCCAAACGCCCGGCATTACCTCTTTTATGTAACTCCCGCAGAGGAATGCTGTCTCCGCCCCCGTCGTAAGGCAAGTAAGGATCGGAAGCAGCGTCCATGGTTAGAATTTTTAAAAAGGAGGAGAAAGGCTTGCTAGCTTAGATGGACGACTGCGCCTGGGTCGGCCCCGCAGCGGCAGGCACCGGAGATGCCATGTTCGCCTAGGCCAGAGCGCGCCCGGCCGCCGCGGTGACGTCACCGGGGGGGAGGGCGGCCGCCCGGTTGCTAGTGGCTACGATCCGGCAGCGCTCGGAGGGGGAACGGCCTGCTTAATCAGGTCCTGCTACGTCGGATGATGACTAAGCTCCAAGCACAACAGACAGAACTGGTTTGGAAATTTAAAGTACTGACAATTCTGTAGCACCAGTGACAACTACTAAGACAATAAAAGCATTATTTCCTTTTGGCTTTAGGATTAATATAAAAGGGAATAAAAGCATTTAATACAGAGAGATATAAAAAGGAACTTCTGATGTAGACAATGTCCTTTTTTATTTCTAATGAAGAAAATGGGAGCAACACTCTAAAACCGGGTGTGTGCTTTTATAATATAAATGTACTTATTTACCTAAGTGCTATCAGGTGAGTCATTAACCATAAAAGTTACAACATGCCAAAGGTTTCTCAAGAGACCGTGAGTCTATTAGTAATCGCCTAAAATCTACAGCAGCTTTTTACTGAAGATTAAAAAACACAACAGCTAAAGAGCTGAATAGTGTTTCATCTCACCAGTCTCCCCCTCAGCCTCTTCCTTTCCGTCCTTAAAGGAACACCATTGCTTTTGACAGAAAACTTATCAAAATACCAAGTAACTTAACTATTGTGTGTAGATACTATGCAAAAGAGATAAATCTAAGAGTAAACTAAGCAGATTTATCTCTCTTCATGTTTTTCCTATTTCACAAAGAATTTGTGCTTTAAAAAAAACAAAAAGTGGTTCAGCGCCTGTGGCTCAGGTGGCTAAGGCGCCAGCCACATACACCTAAGGTGGCGGGTTTGAATCCAGCCAGGGCTGCCAAACAACAAGGATGGCTGCAACCAAAAAAACAGCCCGGCACCTGTGGTCTCAGCTACTTGGGAGGCGGAGGCAGGAGACTTGCTTGAGCCCAGGAGTTGGAGGTTGCTGTGAGCTGTGAGGCCACAGCTCTCTACCCAGGGGGACAGCTTAAGGCTCTATCTCAAAAAAAAAAAAAGTATCTCAAAGTAAGGTAATCTAATAGTCTGCGATATATTTTCATGATATTCAGAAATAAAGCAGCTCATTTCATTTAAAGCTGGCATTCCAAAAGCCAAACGCCACCCCACCCATGCTCACTTAAGATCAGAGTTCAAAATTTTACAGCTATCTTCTGAAGTGATTCCTCTAGACCAGGAGAGCCTCCTCTCCAAATGCCTCCTAAAGGGTGCTGTTTGCATAGAAACCAGGGGTTCTGTAACATTTGCTTTAGTTTTACTTTTTTAAAATATCTATGATGGCTACTTTCAAATTTATCATAGCTAAAATTATCACGGCCTTATCATATAGCATACAAGTTCTGCACCTGTGTCTATTCTTTATCTTCTGGTAGGTACAATTATTTTGAATGAACACTCCTAACTTTGCCCATGGACACAGCCTTTACTTTTATTAAGAGGACTTCTGGTTGCTTCTATTCAGTCTTGGGTTTACCTGGGCTGTGTTACTGCTTCAGCTAGCTAAAGTAATAAATGCTATTATAACATACTGGTCTGGTATGTTATAATAGCATACCAGTTGCTATTATAACAGTAGAATTTTAGGAACTCTAAAATTCTTGCTTATATATATCAGACATCAACAAATATATATATATATACATGGATGGCTTCCTAAAATTCTATACAGTCCACCTGTTCAATGATACTCTAAAATACATCCATGAATCCTCCCAGACCACCATAAATAATCAATGCCTCACCATAAAACAGTGGAATTATGTCTTGTGGAATTATGTCTCATAATTCAAGTAGGAGATCCTGACAGAAGCATAGTCTTAAAAAAATCACTGTTTAATACTTTAGATAGTAACCATTTTAAAATGTCACTCAGAAACTTATTTTATTATTAGTAATAGAGTATCTCCTGAGAAACCAGTTAAGTTTTTCTCTTATAAGCACTATGATTTAACTAAACAGGTTCTCTTATTCACTTGCTGCTAAAAACCTTAGTGGCCAATATGTAGTCTTTCCTTAGAAAGTACATTGGTGGCTCGGTGCCTATAGCTCAACCAGCTAAGGCGCCAGCCACGTACACCTAAGGTGGCGGGTTCGAATCCCCAGCCCGGACCCGCCAAACAACAATGACAGCTGCAACCAAAAAATAGCCGGGCGTTGTGGCGGGCACCTGTGGTCCCAG
>CAUYTI010010647.1:0-36703 GCA_963575145.1 Galago senegalensis | reverse complement strand
CGCCTGTGGTCCCAGCTACTTGGGAGGCTGAGGCAGGAGACTCGCTTGAGCCCAGGAGTTGGAGGTTGCTGTGAGCTGTGATGCCATGGCACTCTACCCAGGGGGACAGCTTGAGGCTCTGTCTCAAAAAAAAAAAAAAATTCATCACCTGACTATGAGAAGCATAGCAGACTAAGTAAACATTGTTATAAAAACAGGAAAACCTTAACTGAAAATCTTGATATGATCAAGGAAAACTGTGTGCAAGAATGGTCCCAAAGGAGCTCACCAAAGTTTGCCAGACCTTTTGGAGAGGCAAGACGATGTTGTGCGCCATGATATCACTGGTGATGAAACATGGGTTTCCCAATAGACCCTGAAACAAAGAACCAAAGTGCATAATGAGACTCAGCAATTTCTCCACAAAAATTCTGTCAGTCCAAATCAAGAGTCAAAACAATATTGGTAACCTTTTTTTGAAATCAGGAAGATCGCTCATTATGAATTTGTGCCAGCCAGACAGTTAATCAAGTTTACTGTTTGAAAGTGCTGAAAAAGCTGTGTGAAAATTTTAGACAAAAACGACCTGAACTTTTCACCAACAGCTCATGTCTCTTATATCACAACAGTGCTCCAGCTCTCATGGCACTGTTTGTGAGAGAGTTTTTAGCTAGTAAACATAGCTAACAACACCCCCTCACTCGCTAGATCTGGCCCCCAATGACTTGTTCTTTACCCAGAGATAAGGGAAATATAGAAAACATTTTGATGACATTCAGGAAATCATAAGTAGTAACAAGGTAGCTCTGATGGCCATTCCAGGAAGAGTTCCAAAATGGCTCTGAAGGGTGGAGCAGCCAAAATGTCTTTGAAGGATGCCAAGGCCCTGACATCAGCGCATAAATTCCCAAGGGGAGTACTTTGAAGATGACTGTAGTGATCTCCAGCGATGGGGTACTGGGCACTCTCTCTAGGATGAGTTTGCCAGCTTTATTATCGGACCTCATATAATACTATGAAAATCGAATACTTAATTATAAATCTAGAAAAAGATGAACACAGTAATAAAATAAATTTTTAAAAATCAAACTTTGTACAAATCTTGTGTCCTGAAAACGTCATGATGCTGATGAATGTAATGAGAAAAATATCTAAGAGTGGTGTATTGTATTCGTGAAGTGCAAGACTCCTATCATAGTCAGTTCTCTTTACATAGACAGATACATTTATTATGATCTCTCTGAAAATCACAGAAAGATCGTTTGTAGTTGGAAACTAGATTATGCAAAAATGTCTGGGACAAAGGGAAGGAACAAGATAGCTACAACAATTTTGATAATATTACGTCAAAGATATAAAGCTACATCGTTGTGAGCTTTTTATATAAATAACTCGACAATGTCGCTTTATTTCTTTTTTTTTTTTTTTTTTTTTTTTTTTAATTTTTTTTGTAGTTTTTGGCTGGGGCTGGGTTTGAACCCACCACCTCCAGCATATGTGGCCGGTGCCTTACTCCTTTGAGCCACAGGTGCCGCCCTGTCGCTTTATTTCTTAAAAAACAGAAAAACTCAAGGACATTTTTGGAAGTGATGGAGGTGTTTAGTACCCTGGCTGGTGCTGGTTGGTTACAAGTATTTAAGGAGTTTCTGTCTAAACTCCTTCAAACGGATGCAATTTTTGTATTTCAATTACATCTAAATGAAGCTTTAAAAAGTTATATTTCTATAGTAATGCACATTGTGTGGTATTAGTAGAAAGATAGACACGGATCAACACAGGGGTAAGCAAGGCCCTGCAATGTTTGGATTTCGGGACCCCAACGTCTCCCACAGACCTCCTGCATTATTCTGGGCGTCCAGAGAGGGCGCCAGAGGAGGCAAGTCTCTGGGCGGGCCGAGGACGTCCTCTCCCGCGGTGGGCGGGGCCATCCGGGACTTGGCGCCGGGGTTAGGATGGGCGGGGCCGGCCGGGGCTCGCGCTTGTCTGTCACGTTCGTTAGATCCAGCTGTCTCCAACCGAGAGACAGTTGAGGACGTTATGGGACTTTGCAGCGGGGACGTTGGCTGCGGTCGTTGCCCCTCAGGCACGGAGGCCCTACTGAGAGAATCTGAGCCCAGGGACGTTTGTGGTAGAGGCGGTTCCTGTGCCCTGAGAGGTGAACATTGCTCTTCCGGGCTTTCTTCTCCTTTGACGCTCTGAAAGGTTGAACCGGGGCACGGCCCGCGTCCTCCCTGCAGGCAGCGTGGAGGTTTGTCCTCGGGGGACCCTGAAGGGCTCCAGGGCTCAGCCCCAGTGGAATCAAATGCTCAGGGCCTTTGACGGGTTCCTAAGTCCCCAGTCACTCTATGTGTTGAGGTTTAGATGACAATACTAAATGGTCTGATCCTTTTGAAGCTCATTCCTGGAATCTAAAAATTGCAAAACTTCACTCGTTGGTTTATGTTTACCGGTGCTGTTGAATATTGATGTTATGATAATAACCATAGAAAATGATTGTTCCATAATTGTAATTAAGTGCGTAGGTTCTTTCTGGCAGGTTTGAAAGATGACTGCCCACCATAATGTAGTTGTTTGAGAGAAGTAGAAGAAAAGAACAGATACTATAAGATTCGATGCATAGGGTATCCCTGGAATAGGAAAATTCAAGGAGGTGGAAGTCTAATGAAGGTTACCAGGGGCTGTGAGAATGGGGGATAGGGAGCTAATTTTTAACAGGTACAGAGTTTCTGATTAGAGTGATGAAAATGTTCTTTCTGGAAATGGATAGCTGTGAGGATTGCATAACATGGTCAGCTTAATTAATGCCAAGTAAATGGAGACTTGAAGTGTTTAAAATCAATTTAGAATTATGTTCATTGACAAGAAAACAAAATTAAAAATGAGTAATAGTGTTGGGAGGTCATGGGCTTTGGTAGTTCTCAGAATAGTTCTTCCAGCTTTCCTGCCTTCTTTGTGACATCGAGAACTAAACTTTGAGTTGCTGTTAGAGGCATTCCCATTCCTCTATTCTGGAGATTTTAAGGGTGTAATGTTCTTTTAAAGTTTTCATAGTTTTGTAAGAAAACTGGCTTTGAGGTACTTAGGGTTCCACTGTAGCTTCAAGTGGGTTTCCTCCTCTTGGGTCCTTACCCTGACTCTGTCCTCCAGATAGTGAGCTTCATATATCTGTGTTCACACTGCCCTAGAGATATTTTTCTTTTATTGATTAAATTGTATGGATGATATTTTCTTTGTCAACGGCTGAGACCTTTCAAGATACTGGCTTATTGTCCCGTCCCGCGGGACCGGGTTACTCGTGGGGCAAGGGGGATCAAGCCTGTAAGAGAAGAGGCGAGAAAGGAGGAACGAGACCATGCAGAATTCTTTGTCACGGTCTGTTTATTGAAGGCAATAAGTCTGTTTTTAAGGTATTCAGAAGGGAGGGAGGAGGGGTAAGGAATGGAGAGGTGAGGGCCGTGTTCAACCTTGCATTAATCTCTAGTTGGAGAAGCTGGCGTCGTCCTTGAGACATTTATGGCCTTTCTTGAAACACTGGCTTTTTTCACAAACAGCTCCTTGCCTGATAACAAGTCAGCACAATCTCAAAGGTGGGGGTGGGCGACCACCTGGCACCATTCAGTTTCCAACAGTGAGGGTTAATCAATTTTTAGGCTTTAGGGCTCTCTCTTCATGGGTGGGTGAAGAGAGGGTGTTATAAAGGATTATACAGGTTTGAAGAATGGGGCACTTGTGAGAACAGGGACTGACATGGCATGTTACGTCTTGAGGGTGGCCGTGGTACTTTGACTACAATGATTAGTTCTTATGCAGAGATGTTGGAAATACATTTGTGGAAGGTGTTTAAGTTTAACCTGAGAGCACCTTCCGGGTTCTTTCTGCCTCTTGTTTTTGACATGGACTCAACATAAGATAGTGAAAACAAGCAGAATGTCCTCGTACTTCCATCAGCACGTGCAGGGTTTTGGGTTGCTGCTGCCTCCCCTGCTGTTCCTCTCACTTTCTCTCCTGTTGGGTGAACTGGGTGCAGGTAGTCACCAAGTAATTCACGTAGAGCCTTGATTAGTCTCAGCAGTCACCTGATAGCAAGATTCCCTTATCGTTTCTTGTCTGATGACCAGTGGGGCATGCATCCTGTCACTGTCCTGGATCCATCTCGGTGTACTTAGGAGCGTCTGGTCTAAGAGGTGCCTGATGAATGTCATGAACTGTTGGAACAACTTTGTTGTCCTAGTCTAACAGCCAGATGCACACAGAGTGGTCGTCATGGAATGATCACAGTGGAGAAACCTTGTGTTACAGATTTAGATGATTAGCATTTGTCATATTCATAGGACATATACCCTTTTAAAATAGAATTTCTCTAGCACCACATTGTAAATGTAGCCTAACATATTTGCTGTTATGAGTGTAACACCTTAGAATTTTATATTCTCCAGGAGATTTAATATTTTAATTTTTTTTTTAAGAGAGAGTCTTACTTTATTGCCCTTGGTGAGTGCTGTGGTGTCACACAGCTCACAGCAACCTCCAACTTCTGGGCTTAGGCGATTCTCTTGCCTTGATTCTCCCCGAGTAGCTGGAACTACAGGCGCCCTCCACAACGTCTGGCTATTTTTGTTGTTGTTGTTGCAGTTTGGCTGGGGCTGGGTTTGAACCTACTACCCTCGGTATATGGGGCCAGCACCCTACCCACTGAGCCACAGGCGCTGCCCAAGATTTAATATTTTGATGCTGGATCTTGAGCCACTTCTAGACAGTGTGTGTCATTTGAGTTCCATTTTTATACCTTGAGGCCTGGCACATAGTAAGTATTAAGTATATGTTGTACTGAATTGAATTCTGCTAGCCAAGCAGTAATGTTGGAAAATGGATAGCTATTTAGCATAAGTTGGAAATATGATTTTTCTATTATTACCAGTGACTATTAGCAGTCTTTACTTTGGAAGGGAGAGCTCTGTATGATACCTCATAACTTATCCAAACCAAATGCACTTATTTTCTACAGATGGACTAACAGCAAGACTTTTGAGTGCTCATTAAAAATTTATGTCTTAATCATAAGGCACAGACCTTACATAATTACTTGAATACTTATCCTTGGTTGGGTAAAGACTACTAAAATAAAACAACTGCTTTGTAATTTGGTACTTGCTTATTTTCAGATTAAAGGAAATAACAGGCATTTTTAAATAATGGGTTGTTCACAAAGCCAAAAAATGGAGTCCTCCCCTCCAGTGTGGGTGATTGTTGATCAGAGAAAGCAGTGGCATCCTGCCTGCTGTGTACATACATACTGCACTTACAAGTTTTTTTTTTGTTTTTTTTTGAGATAGTCTCACTATGTTGCCCCAAGTTGAGTGCCATAGTGCCACAGATCAAAGCAACTTCAAACTCTTGGGCTTAAGCAATTCTCTTCCCTTAGCCAAGTAGCTGGGACTATAGGCGCCCACCACAACACCGAGCTGTTTTTATAATTGCAATTGTCATTGTTGTTTAGCTGGCCCCAGGCCAGGTTTGAACCCGCCAGACTGGGTGTATGTGGCTGGTGCCCTACCCACTGCGAGTACCATCTGAAACAAATTTTTGATATGTGCCGAAGGTCCTCCCAATTGGCCAACCATGCCCATATCATAATGTTTTCATTGGGTATTTTCTTTATATATCATAAATGAAAAGATTCTTCATTCGTTGATTCTTGTAAAAATTCCTAGTATGGAAGAAGATAGGAGTTAGAATAAGACTTTCAAACATATAATTCCTGTACTGTATTCTCATTTGAGAATTGAAAAGACATGAAAAATTAGAAGCAAAAGTGTTCTGGAATTTGGAAATTTTTAGTGAAGTTTTATATGATTGAGTTATTATAAGAGTGAGTTTAATTTTTAATTTGATTTTTATCCTGAACCATATGAAACATGCCCTGAACATATCACAATAATAATATTTAGAGTATTCATAAGTTTAAAATTTCCTAGGCTTCTCTTGAAATGCCTTAGGAATGTGTGGTGCCGACCACAGGATGTTGTCTATGTGGGTATAAGGTAACATTTATATACACCTATTATTGGCTGTTTTCACTTAAAAAATTCTATCTAAGGCACTAATTTCCCAATTAATCTTTTATATTTAATGTGGGTATCATCTCATTCATTAAAGAACTTTTTTCTAACAGTTTTTGAAGGTGATGAATGTTGTAGGGCGTTACAACATTGGCCTGTTTTTGTTCATGTTGGATGCTGCTGTTTTGTCTGAAGCGTGTCATTTAACTGAATCATTTATTGTTTCTAGTACCCAGTGAAGCCTTCAAAGGCCCAGCTTTCCTGTGGCTTTCTTTGCCTGCCTGCTTGGCAGGTTGTCTCAGCGGAATGAAGCGGTGCTGGTGTTCTCTGAGGGCCTTGCACATTAACACATTGGAGGGCAGTCCGATTTTATACAGTCTGTCTCGGCTGTGTCAAGTTTAGAACTGACCGCCATAATCCAGTTCCAAGCAGAATGCTCCACTGGGGTATAGTAAGAAAATCCTAGAAGTTGTTTTTATTTAATTTTAAAAATTTTTCTGTGTATATTTGGTTTCATATATTACATACTTGTTTCTTATGAATACAAGTGGATATTGGGTCCATTTATAAAATGTTCTACTGAAAGGTATGCGTGATCAAAAACACTTGGAAATGAAATAGAGAAAAGGTGGGTAGGGGTCAAAATTAGAGTGGAAGCCTCAGGCATGTGAGAGGAGGCATGTGTACACCCATACACATTTAGCTATTGGAAGGATCGAAGAACATTTCATTTCCTTGTTCATAGGAAATGGTAGCCTGGGAAGTCCATGAGAGCAGAAAGGGAACCTCACCCTGTGTTCTGCTGCTTGTAACTGACTGGTAGTTGACCAGAGAAGCAGAGCAGCTAACAGCTGGAATGTCCGAGTATCAGAAAGGGTTGGATTTTCACATTGATTCATTTACATCTGTTTAATTTGCATAAAGTAACTCAAGTGAGCTGTTACATTTCCTGCCTTCACTGTGCTAGGTACCTTTGTTGGCTGGGTGTCAGCCCCCCACCCCCATGGAACAGATGCTGTCAGTGGGGAATAATTTGGCAAGAACAAGGTGTAAGCTGCGTCCAGGTCCTGGTGCAGACTGCTGTGGTTTCATAAAACCTATTTTGGGCAAGAGGTGTTCCTTCCCTTGGGGACTTTGAAAAGCCTAGAGGTATCCATGAGAGGTCCAAAGATAATCTGCTTTTAATCTAAAATGCAGTAAGCCAATACATTTTAACAATATAATTAGAAATACAAATCCTTCCTGCAAATGAAAGCACTTGCCCTGGGGAGAGTCCTTGAAGTTACTTTTTACAGCCACCTGGTGATTTTTCTGTAATTTACAAGTCATGAGTTTTATAGTGTCCTCAGACTTTGAAAATAATCTTTCTGATTATAAGGCAACAAAGGGTCAGCAAACTATGGCCCCTGAGAGAAACCTGGTATCTTGCCTGTGTCTGTAAATAAAACTTTATTGGAACACAGCCATGCTCATTTGCTTATGATTGCTTTCAGGTATAGCCCCCAAGTAGTTGTGATGAAGACCTGGTAGACTGTACAGCCTGAAATATTCATTCTATGGCTCTTTACAGAAAAAATTTGCTTACTTCTGAGCCAGTTGAGCTTGTAGATATTTTATGAGGCTTGCTTTCTCTTTCCACAATGAAATGGCCTTTCAGATAATTACTGGAGAAGCTTATTTTTATGAAGCAATAGAGTGGAATGGTTAACAACATTGGTTCTGAAGTAAAATTTAGAGTTCAAATCTTGCCTCAGCCATTTGTAAGCAGTCACACTGGGAAATATTAACTACTTTTTACTGAGTTTCTTCTTTTGGAAAGTAGGGGCTAGTCATATACCAGCTCCAAGGATTGTTCTGAGAGTTAAATGAACTTTTTAATGTGTGACAGGTGCTCAGCAGTGGCATATTAACTGTTTTTACTTCAGAGAGAGTGGGAGTAAAGGAAAAGGTTAGAGCAGCTATTGCAAAGTCGTGCATCCTGTCGGAAGTGGACTCATCCCTGATACTTAGCTTTTGGCTGTGCCATGTTTTAGTGCTGCTACAGTTTTCTTTTTAAAAGATATTTGTTCAAACTACAGGAATGGTAGTTTGCAGTTAACTTGATTGAATGTGATTTGTGTTGGCTAATCTGTGTTTATTTTTCATATATTGATTGAGTGAAATCCAACCTGAGATTGTTCATCAGACTGCGTATGGTGTGCTGTGTAATGCGTAACATGGAAGGGATTTTTACCAGTACCGTCAGACCACAGACAACTGGATACCACACTCACTGAGATCAAATTGCATTCTTCTGCTTTAATCAGATTGTAAGCATAATGGAGTTTAAATTTATGGTTGTCTTGAGAATAAGGCCACCGAATGGATAAGAGATACATTTAAATTGACGTTATATTTTTCACTCAATTTAATTTGCTCACTTCACTGACTGAGCTATTTTTTAGCTTTTGTTGCGTGTAGTTGGATTTGTCTGTTTATTTAAGATATTGTAGACTTTACCTGATTTTTGGTTTGCATACTAACTTTACTGTAACTTTGTTCCTGTAATATGTTTATAGGTCAGCTGTTGGACATGAAGGTGCACTAGGCTGAGAATAATTTCTGCAGACTTCAGGCAGGCTCGTTGTCCAAGTCCCCTTCAGTGCAGCCAGCGAAGCAGATGTGGGAGTAGTCTCGTGTTTAGAGTGTGTATCTGGGCTTTCTCGTGGATTGTGTGCCTGTTATTTGGCTAGTCCTATGGCAAATAAAATGCGGTTATGTTTTAGTAAATTACACTCAGCATCTGTGTAGTCATATCTTACTTTTGATCTTAATCAAAGGCAGATAAGTTGTAAAGTTACTTGAGTAGAATTTTCTCTTGTGATTTCTCAGCCATCCTAACACACATCAGCATCTCGCCCAATCTAGGAAAGAGTTGAGAAAACAACTACAGTGACTATAGAGCAGTGGGTTGTAGTGTGGGTCTGTGTTCAACTTTCCAGTGAAATAGTCTCTGCTAGAGTGGACAGAGGGGAAGACTATTGTGGGAAGCGCTGTGCTGGGAAGCTGGGAGGCTTTTCAGAGCCTGTGGTGTGGGCTTCACATTATCTTAGCCATGGAGTCACAGCGGGAATCTGCCTTCTTTCCCCACCAGGAATTCCTTAAACCAAATCACTAACCTTCTGCATTTTCCATCATCTCCATCTTCTTTCTCTTTTCCTGTCTCTCTAGAAGAAACATTTGTTCTTTCCAAGATTCATGTTGTATATTAAAATACTTGATTTATAAAAACTGTTGCCAACTTTTTAGTACCTGTCTAACATAAGCTACACCTGTTAAATATGAGTTTACGTAATTATCCAGTTTAAAATATTTACTGGTACCCATGTTTTTATAATTTTGGAGATGACTTAGGGATTTGGAAGCAGAGTATGCATATGTATTTTTTTAATTTAATATAATTTCTATACTTTTCAGGGCTCAAAGGTCTCAGTTCTGTGGTCAAGAATGTTCCCAAGGGGTTTTCTGTAAAAGCACAGTTACCTTTGTTGGTGTCAACCTTAAAAGTTAAGTAACCTTAGTAATCAAGTGTCTTTTCATAGTCTTGTGATTCTTTTATCCTGAGAATTGACTAAACTCTTCTACTCTACTTTTTCCCAGAAATCCTTACTTGTTGGCTGCCCTCAGGGAAACTGTCCTTCTCTCCCACCCTGATTTCTTCATCTTCTGGCCCTTTACAAACCATTATCCTCCTTGTGTTCTGGCTTTCCTAACTGTTGGTTCATTTTCTTACCACCTGTCAGCCTTAGCTACCTTTGTTACCTTCCTTTTTTGTTGTCTATTTTGTGATGTATTTCTTTAACCCTTTTTTTCCCATTTTCGTTTTATCAGTACCTGTAATGCAGTTGCATCCTTGTCCTTCTACCCCATCTACCTGGCAGACTTTAAACCGGAGTTAATCCGACCATTCAACTTGTCCATGCTGGTGCCTGGTCTGCGGGTTGCTGCAGCAGCCTCAGTGGGGCGCTGCTGTTCCTGCCTGCTCTTACTCCACAGTGACAACATCAAATCTTCACTGTTCTTGAGCCTCCTAACCAGTCAGCCTCCTGCTCGTTTTTTTTTTTCAAATGACCCCAAAGAGAAACACATACCATCTGGCAGAAAGTCTGACTCACAGTAATAAGTGAGGGGTGAATCTGTTGATGATAATTTTTATTATTTCAACACATAGTGCAAATTCATGCTGAGTGGGTAATCAAGATGTTTGATACTGCTTGTATCATTTATTGTTATAATTATACCTCAGCTGTAAGGGATTTGAAATAGCTCATAGAAAATACTTATCAAATAATGAAATTAAATTTTAAAATAAAACTTTTGGATCTTATAAAATATTAGGACAAGGGGTTCTATAGCATGGAGAAAATGGAATAATAAAAGATTGTGTTAGCTGGCTGTGGTGTTGAAATACAACTATGAAAGTAACACAGATTTATTATCTTATGTTCTATAGGTCAGTAGTGTTAAGTGTGTCTCATTGGGGTAAAAGCTAAGAGTCACCAGTGCTGTGTCCCTTTCTGGTGGCTCTAGGGCTGTGTCCCTTTCCTTGCCCTTTGCAGTTTCAGAAGCCGTCCACACTGGGCTCACTCTTCATCTTCAGAGCCAGCAGTAGTGGGTCCAACGCTGACTTGTTCTCACATTGCAAATCTCTGACCTCCTCTTTTGCCTTCCTTTTTTCCTTTTAAGGATCCTTGTGATTACATTGAGCTTGCCCAGATGATCCAGGATAATCTTCTGTCTTTAAGGTTGCTAATCAGCTAAGCTCTTTGCCATGTAACCTAACATAGTCACAGAATACTAGGATTAGCGAAAGGACTTCATTGGAGACCATTTCTCTGCTACCACAAGGACTGATCATAAAGTTTCACTCACTTGCTCTAGTTAAGTTATGCTGTCTCTGAGCTGCCTTTGTAGTGGCCAGCAGAAAAATAGGAAATATGATTGTCGTATGCTCTTCAGGAGTCCTCATTAATGAGTGGGCCACTGTAGTGTGCTGTGGTAATGGAGTCCATACAATTGTGCCACTTGTTCTGGGATTCTGTTCTGGGAGGTTGCTAAAGGCATGATCAATAAAAGTAATTAAAAATAGATAATTCAGTAACTTATGTGTCTCTTAGATACTATCTAAATCATAGTTTTCTTAAGCTATTTTATTACAACAACATAAAACTTTGTTTGACTTTCATATACTTACAGCTTTCAAAAACCAAAACAAAAACCTAAAAACCAACAAATTTCAGATAAATAGCATTCATTTGATGGGGCAGATAATAGATTTTTCTTTTTTTGGTTGATCATGATGGTTATGTGATGACTCGGTGTTCCTGCTCTGCTTAAACTCCTGCTAGCCCCCACTCCCACGGTCCTAGGAGTGCTGCTTGGTGTCAGTGCTCTGCTGAACTCATGTGGTAGGGTTGGTTGTAAGCTAGTCAACTAGTTGATCTAGAAAGTAATACAAATTTTTAGATGGTCATTGAAATGCAAAATTAAAAAGTTCTTAGAGCTCTTGGGACTAAATCTCTCTCAGGGCTTTGAAGACTCCAACTTTAACAAAGGTGGAATCCGGTTTTGTGTCCTAGCTCTCTATCACTTTTCTTCAAGGATAATAATCTCATGACGAGATTTACTTTGAATTCCTTTAATCCAGTAGCTCAGATTGGGATATGGCAGTAAGTCTTTGTGTTTTAAGATGCTACTTCTCCTATATATCATATCTTATCAGGAATATTTTGTTTTACCAAATTACCAGGTAAGGAGAAAATTGTATAGGCATTGATGCTGTACCGAAGGAGATATTTTTGTGTGGAATATATTTTTCTTAGCCTCCTACTTCATTGTGTTGAATTTGTCTGTGAAAGAAATGGTTTTGATACATTTTCAGAGATTGCCTGCAGTGATCCATGTCCAACAACAAGAAAAAAGAGATAACCTCACCTCTGAGAGTTAAAGTCTATGTGTGAGTGGAGGTATTCCTACTAATTTTGTTTCTTGTTTTGTTTGGCATTCTCACGTTTTCTTTTTTATGAGTGTTTTCTGCATTGTTGACTGCTTTTTCCTTAGCATTTAGTTTAAGAGTATTGTATATTGGGTTGAATTTCGACAGATGTGTTCTTAACAAAATAGATGCGTATCTTTACAGAAAATTGATGTGGCTTCCTAGATTCCCTGATGGCTTCGCATGTGAGGAAGTAGTGTGGTTATAGGTGGGCATGTGAGGATTAAGGGGGAGGAAGGGAAGGATATAAAAATATTAAATTTACTTTTTGGAATTTTAAAGCAATCACTGTATCTCATATGTTTTCAAAAAACCCAAACTTGTTCAGGTTCCTGCATGCTTTCCTATTAGTTTATATGAGAATGTTCTCACATTGATCTTTTGGAATTATGGATGATGATTTTACTTGGGCAGCTTAAAAATCTCTTCAGTTTGTGAGTAACTTCACTGATGTTGTGTTTTTAAATGGAGTATGAGTAAGTGAAGTTATGATTGTGTTTTTATTTGGAAAAATGAGATCATTTTAGGAATTGATCTAGGATATGTTTTTTACCAACATACAGCATAACATTTCTGAAAGTGGGTGGCTCAGGGCTGACAATGAGAGAGTTGATTAGGTTACTCTGTTTGTATCTCAGCACCTTCTACATGAATGACCTGGTGAGGCAGAAGCCCGGAGTTTAGGACTGGGAAACTGTTCCTGCTGGCCCCAGAGGCACTCTGGGTTTGATATTAGCCATTGCCGTGTATTCTTTGTCTGTGCAGCAGGCTGTTCATTTAAACCTACATCAAGTGATGTTAAAACAATGTTCAAGGTTAGAAGATTGATTAAACGTAGTAATTTAGTCACTAGGCACAGTCTGTTGGGATTCTAGCTGTGTAACAAAACCTAACTCATACATAGTACTTTACCTTAACCTTATTTAAAAAATGGCACACATACAAGGTATAAAATGAAAATAATTCTTGAACTCTCATCACTTCAGACAGCTTTTATTATGGAGTGTGATGTGACCTCCAGGACCTGGTTGGTTTTCTCCTTTCTCCTTCCCTGATGGGGCAGCAGTGTAAGCATCCATCAAGAATGAGGTCCAACAACGAGCAGAGCTCTCTTCAACTTGGTTGAGTGCTCAGGATGTGGAAGTTGTATAGGAAGCCTGACTCCATTTTAATTTTGTTATGAAGATAATTTTTGTTATGTATTTGATGCCTTTTTTTTTTTTCCTTTTCCAGTTTTTGGCCGAGGCTGGGTTTGAACCCGTCACCTCTGGCATATGGGGCTGGTGCTGCCCATATTTGATGCTTTTCTTTCCTTTTGGAGACTAGCAGTCTAGGGGCAGTCCCCCTCCCTTTTTGTTTTGTGCTCTGTGAGACTTTGTTTTACCATGGTGTTATTCTCAGTGGTTACCAATTAGGATTCATTTGTGAGCTGGGAGCTCAGAGAAACACGCATGGACCACTGGAGATGAGGATTTTAGAGAAAGGGTCAAGTGTAAATTCAGATCAGTTTTCCCTCTAAGACATTTCAGCTGTCCTGGTGGTGGTGTTTCTGCTCCAATTTATGTATCTTTTGGGCTCTGCTATTTGGGTCATCGCCTAGAGGAAGTCTCTTGTGAGAAAGGAAACTTAGTGGTAGCATGGACAGCTGTTCCACATATTCAGGTTTCCTGCAAGATGGAAGCACAATGTTACTGCCATGGGAAGGGTGCTAAGAATGGAAAATAAGGTGTAACTTATAATGAATCATTAACTAAATGTATATAAGATTTCCTACAATAACAAAAAAATCAAAAATCAAATCAATTGACGTTTATTATTCACTGGGAGTTCTCCAGCTCAATTCTGACAGTTGGATTAGAATAGTAATCCTTATGGATTGAACCTGTTGTTCCCGATTTTCTTAAATTATTTAAAAAATGAAAGCCTGCATATGTTTAAATGAAGAATTATGAGTAACTTTTAGCCAGCAGTGCTTTTGGCTATCTCAGTAGTATAGATGGATAAAGGGTCATTTATTAAACCTGGTTCATTTACTGAATCTCTTAATGTTGAATATTAATATTACAGGTGGGAATCAGAGGTAACCTTTACTCCTGTCCCAACCCCCTCCTGATTTGCTATAATCACTTTATAGTGGGCGTGATAATAAAGCTTCTGGTAGAAAGGAAGCAACTTGACCTTATTTTAAGCGTTTTAAGTATTCAGCCAAAATTGCAGAAAGGGACATTTTGTGCAATAAGAACATTTCCCTGTTGATATCTATTATGAGTGCTATGGTAATATGTTTACCCAGTACATAATAAAAATCAATCTTAATAATTTATTCCACTCAAGGCACTTTATGGTATAAAGTCTGTATGCATTTAATTTTCCAAAAGTTCTTGCAAGAAGTTATTCAAATAGGAGTGAGTCTTTATGACTTTCCTATTAAAAAGGCTCAAATATGCCAAAATGACAGTTAAGTATTAGTTCTCAGCGACTCCCATACTTCATACTAAGTTTTTAACCAGTTTCCACTGAATTAAATTTGAGCATTGATTATTCCAGGAACTTGAAATTATCTAGAGATGAGCCAAACATGGTTTTTCACCCCCCCCAAATATCCACTTCTCTTTGCACCCGTTTGCCCAAAACAATGAAGAATTAATTTTGATATCATAGAATTATATACTTGGTTTATAAAGAGAATTATAGAAATATTCATAGTCATGAATAATATTTGGAGACTTCAAAAGGGCTAGAAGTTAGAAGAAAAGGACTTATTGAATGGATTTTTTTCTTTAAAGTTATAAAAGCAGATTCTGGCAGTAATATCTGGCAAGCTAGCCTGGATCTTTAAAAATTCTAGAACTTATTAAATAGATATGAGTGACATAAAGCAAAAAAAAGAAATGAACGCCAGGAGCCATTGTGGGTTACTCACTTTAAATCTGCCTCACGTCTTTTTCTGAATAGGATTGCCAGATCACCAAATCCAGGGGCTATGTTAGATGTGATGTGTATTCTGCTTTTGACAGTTACCAGCATTTTGGGTACCAACATGAAATAACTTAAGAATCCCCAGACTAGCGTCAGTGTTTCTCAGAGTATGGTCTGACTGGTGCCAGTTCATAAACTGTTCATTAGAACTTGTTCAAACTGCAGCTTAAGTATATAAATTTTTAATTTCTGTTTGGCTCTGATAGCTGAGGTTGGACTAGATCAGTGATTTTCAACCAGTGTGCTGTGGTATACTGGTATGCCCTGAAAAATTCTAAAGATCATTTATTAAATTATTTTCAAAAGTTCAAAGCACACTAAGTACATTCTTTTTCTTTTACTCTTTGGTTTTTTTTTTTTTTTTTCTTTTGAGAAGAGTCTCAAGCTGTTGCCCTGGGTAGAGTGCCATAGAGTGCTGTGACATTGTAGCTCACAGCAACCTCCAACTCTTGGGCTCAAGTGATCCTTTTGCCTCAGTTTTCCTATTTTTATTAGAGATGGGGATCTTGCTTTTTGCTTAGGCTGGTCTTGAACTCGTGAGCTCAAGCAGTCCACCTGCCTTGGCCTCCCAGAGTGCTAGGATTACAGATGTGAGCTACCATGCCTGGCTGTCTTTTTTTTTTTAGGATCAACATAATTTAAGTGTGCCATGAGATTAAAAAATAAAAGTTGAAAAACATTGGACTAGATGATCTCTTTGCTCCCTTCCTTGGGTACTCTTATTCTTTATAGTTTGATTTTGATTTGATTTGCTTGTTATTGAATGACGTGCTCAAAAATAGTATAGATAAAGACATATCTGTTAGTGAGATGGAAATTTATCAGCAGCCCCTATTTGGGTAATAAATGTGAAGAAAGGAGACACTTATTCCTTCTTGCGTTACGTTCCCATTTAGGACCATTGTGCTGTCTGGTAAACAGTGTGCTTCATTTATGATTTGCTTGTGAAAATGAACAAACTAGGGATTACAGGAAAATAAATACATTTTAAATTGCTGGCATCATTGATATAACAGTAATTGGATATTGTCAGTGCATATCAGGAGCCCAGGTTTAAAACTAGGGAATAAAGATTAAAGCCCTAAGGAGGAATTCCTGAGAGCAGCACATAACCTGCTAGTTAACTAGAGGTTATTTTTTTTTAGATGAAGGGGCATTTGATGCTAAATCGAAGGCCCTGTGAGAGAAAGACTCTCCAGACTTCTTTATATCGGTCTGATTGTGTGGGCGAGGCGCGTCTGGGTTGGAGCTCAGTAACGATCCTGATTAAATGGCAAAGCAGAAGTAATGTCTAGTTCAGTTGTCTCACACCTTTTTTCACATTTATATAAAAAACACTATATGCATTTCTAACCTCATGTCACATATTTTTCTTCCATATCCTGGTGGAGAGCACCTGTCTGTTTGGCTGGCAGTGAATGCTCCTTCTTTCTTAGAACACTGACATTGTTTTAAGCATTCCTTACAATGCTGACCGTAAGCTCTGCTGGCACTTTTTTCCTTGCATGTAGAATGATCTGATTCCTATCAGAGTATCTTAGAGTTTTGGTATCATGCTTTAAAGAAAGAGTAGCCACTAAGTGATTGTGGAATGTATAAATCCCTTTTTCTTTCATCTTTTTGTCCCCTGTTATCATGAATTCTTGAGCAGGCTTCACTACACGGCACACCTCGGCGCAGAGTGGAAGCTGAGTGTCCTTGGCCAAGTAGGTGCTTAGTTAATAGAGGCAGAGAAGGGTCTGGTGCTCACTGTGCCAGACTAGACTGCACAGTAGCAGTAATATTGAGAAGTCAGTAGCTTGTCTAATGGAAAAGGATGTCACGCTGTCTTAATTTCATCAGCTTTTCCGAAGGTTGCACTCACTTAGACTTATTGTTACTTAGTCTCTCTCCTTTTGCTTTAAGCAGAACCCATACTAACCATAAACATTTTTAAAACCGGTCAGAAGGCATTCCATTATTAGAAACAGTGCGTTAATAGCAAATAAGAATAATTGAACCCCTGGTGGGAGATCTGTGGTCGGAGAAGGGATACGCAGCACTTGAGGATGTGCGTGTAGAGGCCGCGTGCCTGTGTAGAGCTGTGTGTGCGTGTAGTGTACTTAGTGTACAGTGTATCAAGGAACACCATGCTGTTTCCAGTGTTTAATTTATTGGGCTGCATTTTATACGTATATGAATTTATTTCTAATTATTAGGGGTTGAAAATAGTTGCATATCTTTGTACTTCGTAGGGTACATGTGATGTTTTGATACAAGCATACAGTGTGAATTAATCATAGCATGTTAGGGTAATTGGGGTATCCATCAGCTCAGGCACGAAACGTTTCTTTGCGTTAGGAACAGTTTGATTCTACTCATAACCTATTTTGAGGTGTACCTGACTTACTGTTTACAGCCCACTTTGTTGTACTGGGCTTCTTTTTTAAATGGGCCAGAAAGCTTTTTACTTGGGGGAGTGTCTTATAGTTGTCCTGTGGTAACTAAACTCACTTAGTACTTTTAAAATTAAATCTTTAAATTAGGTTGTGAATCACTGGGCAGTAGGTTCTATAACATTGGGGAGTAAGTTGGAGAGAAAGAAATACTTGATTCTACTCAAAACATATGCGTAACAAGGAGCAGAGCTTTTTTGTATTCCCAGTAAACATTTTGTACCTAATAATGTATTAAATCATTTAGTTAAGGCTTAAAGTTTTATGTAAGAAAAGCTGATCTTCAAGGACAGCGTGGTGTTTTAACAGGATTCATACTATTTGCAGAAACTGCAGATTTACAAAGGTTAACTGTTCCAAATTTAGAGCTTTCATTATTTTGTCAACCAAGTGAAAAGAAAGTGTAAATTACAACTGGAGTAATAGACCATTTTTAAAATTTTGAGGACAAAACAACTAGAGCCTTTGGTAGATTCTTGAAGGGAAAATCTTTAGAACTGCCTTTGAAGGGCAGTGTATGTTTTGTTAGTAGCAAACTGAAATTTCTTTTTAAATTTTATCTTCCTTAAAGGTTCCTAGCATGGAATCATCAAACACAATATAAAAAGAATATTATTTTGTCCAGTGAATATTTGGTTGAACCAAGTAGAACACAAGGTGAAGAGTGAATAGACGGCTGGCAGAGGTTATTAATTTTGGCAGGAGTGGAGGGGAATAGTGGGAGATGGTTTTTATAAACCTCTTCACAATGCTGGATCACCTTCTCTCTGTTTGCAAACAGACATTGTAAATTAGAAGGATCTTTGATGCCTAAATCAGCAAAAGCAAACAAATAAAGCTTTAGGACAAAAAAAGCTGGCTTGATACATGAATATGAGAAATCTGAGCTAGAATGGGGGATGGTATGGAAATCAATTAGACTTTGTCTCAAAAATCTGTTATGACTTGAAAACTGATCATAAATTAACGAGTACTGAATAAAATAACTTGAATTGTCATCAGTAGTTATAAAATGTCATCTATAGTGTATAAAATTAAAATTTTGGAATAAAAAGCCTGTTCTTCAAAGGTATGTGGGAGAGTTAGGTTACACAAATGAAAAACTACAAGGATTGCAATTTACATTTTTTTTGTTTTTACTAAAATATTAACTGTTATGAGAGATTTTAATGGACCTCCAAATCAAATAATAATAAGCAAAATTTCCTCATAGACCTGAAACAGAGGCAGAAGAACCCACAGTAATATAACTACAATTTCCAAAGTGGGTTCCTGCTCGGACAGAGGGAACGAATGTAACAATCTGTTACTGGCTCAGAGTTGATGGAAGAGTCACAGCAGCAGCAGCAGCAGCGTTAGGCCCAGGCGGCTCTCAGGGCCCGTGTAAACAGGTGTCCCAACATGGGGTTTCTGAGGCAGCCTGGAGCTGTTTGTGGCTCTGGTTTTTATAGGGTGAAGTTTGGAAGGGGGGTGTAAAAAGTTAAGCAAGCATTATTATGGAAGGAAATTAGCCATTAGCACAATTCTTTCCTTAAAAGGGCAGGTGTGGGGGCCTAAGGGGAACTGAGGGGGGGAGTACAGGGGGTAGGGGTATGATCATGAGGGAAGTTAATGGGCTTTTACACAGTAAAGGCAGTTAGTAAAATTTTCTATGCAACACTAACAATTTTAACTACCAACAGTCTTCTAGTGTGCTCAGAATACCATGCAATGGGCTGGGAGCCATGTGGAGCCTGTATTCAAGGGAATAAACCCAGAGGGGAGTAAACAATAAAAATGGAGTTGGGGCTCTTCTGTCTGCCCCTGATTCTCAGGAGCAAGAGTTACAGTAAAATGGAGTCAGGTTTGCTTTTCTTACCCCCTAATAGCAGTGGGGGGTATTTAAAAAGTAGGCTGCTTCAGTTTATCCTAAACCCTGTTCCCCACCCGTGGATTCTTATACCTGTATGAAATTAATCATAGTATACGAATAAGTCAAGAGAGAACTTTACCTTCAAGTTTCATGTTCTGTAGTTTTAAAATGTTACTTGTGGTCCTTTCAGAAACATTACTTACAACTTGAAGACAAGAGGCTATTAGTTTTAAAGTAAATTAGGTGCTCTGCCTTTAAATTTGGTGCATAAAAATATTTGTAGCCTTAGTTTCACTTCAGCTGCCGGAATGAAATAAAGTATTTTCACTGCAGTTGGAGAAAGTTGATAGCCTCATATTAAATCCAAGAGTGAGTTTGTATTTAATATATGTCAGCTTATTTCTGCACTGCGGAATGCATTGCTAACTGGAGTGTTTGACATTTGTTCATGTGCTTTTTATCAGGGGAGCATCACAAAATGATTTTTGATCTGCATCTAAATAAATGAGATTTTTTTCTATTAAGCCAGCGCTACAATTCAACAATCATTTAGTTGCCCACTGTGTGCTTTGTACATTTCTTGAAGTGACAAGACATTAAATGAAGTGGAAGATTAGGTTAGGTGTTGCTATAAAGAACCTTACATTGTTGATGATTTGGGTGTGTGTTGAGACTTTCAATAGTTTCTCATTTGTTGAAGTTTCTCATTCATTTATTTTATCATAGGTGCCTAAAAAAATTAGATGATCAGGGTGATTCACTTATATTCCTAACTTCAGCAAGGTCTAATTTAAATTCAGTTGATGCTATAGTATTTCTAAAAATCATCTTGATGTTTTCCACATATTCTTCTCATTTTCCTTTGTTTCTGCGTTCGTTCTTTCCGCCATATAAGCCTATGACAGCAGAAGTGTTTTGCCTTTATAGTGCACATAAAACCAGCATAGTTTTCATCAGTAAGAAGTAAAATAATACCTGACTATAGAGTTTATTTGTACCATATCTAATATTACATATTCTTGATTCTTCCTTTGTTATGTTCCATCTGTAACTATCTTAACTGTCATCATGACAGTAAGGTAGTATAAAATTTTAAAAATTACTACTTCATTAAAGCGTATACTTACCTATTTAAAAGTAGTATTTTATATTGTGACTTTGTAGACTTTTGCTTGGTTTGCTTACCATTGTAAGCTAACTATTACATTTTATTTAGATCTTTTCTGATCATAATGTATGTTAACATACATTTGTGGAGCTCCTACTGTGTAAGATGTATTTGTTTTCTTGTCTAAGCTATTTAGATTTGGACCAAACTTGTGTTATGGTAACTTGGGAATAGGGCTTATTTGTAGTCCTCAGAAATTTAAACAAAACAATTTGAAAAAAAATTGTAGTTTAATGAACGTCATGGTTCTTGAAATTAAATTATAACAGGCCATGTCAGTGGGCAGGAACATCTATTCTCATCCCAGTATTCCCTGTACCTGTGCTGCTACCTGCTCAGAGTCATTGAGTATTTGAGTGACTGAGTTGAATAAATGAATAGATGAGTTCAGTGACAGAGGGTTGGTAGAGAGTAATTAATTGCCTAGGCCAATATGCAGCCATGAGGAATTGACCTGTTTGTTGATTAAAAGCTTGAAGTTGATTTTAAGAGTAGGTGAAACTTAATTACTTTCAGAGGTTTTTTTTAAGTAATAGAATCACTGATGTCTTCTGAGTGGTTGTTGGGGCAAGGAGCTGTTTCTTCGAGCCGTTTCAGCTCTTTTGCTGGAGAGTCATGGAGAAAGTAATATTAGGCAGGAAGCATATGAACCGCATCAGACTGACTTTGGCATCTACACATGATTTCAGTTGCCAGTAACCAATTTATCTGTGGAATTAACTGCTTACTGGAAGTCAGTGTCAGGATTACATGTTTGGACTGAGATACATTCTGAAAAAAGTAAGTGTAAAAGTGCGTCTGTGCTAATTCATTTTCTCCAATAAGATGAAAGTCAGATTTTATGTTCCTTTGGGGCCAAACAATAAAACTCTGTCCACATTCCAATTCGGGTAGATATAGTCAAGTATCTGAGACTTGATAACATGTAGTGAGTGTGGGACATTGATTACTATGGGGAGAAAATAGAAAAGATGAGACTGTCTCTAAGATCTGCTGGCAGTGTTATCGCCTTTGGTGGTGGTGATAAAGATGTCTCTTAGTTTTTAGGAGTGAATGCCAGAGAGATGTGCTTTGTGCCTCAGCAATTGAGAGGTGCATATTCGAACTTGTTAGTTTTCCTGCACAGACTGCTGTTTTGGCTGTGCTATCCCTTTGGCCTTTGCTCATGCTGATGTGTCTGCTGAGAACACCCTTCACTCAGCTCCTACTTTTCTTAAGTCATGATTTATCATGTTAAGGGTTGTTTCCTCTGAGGAACTGCTCTATAGAAACCTGGGGCATATGCAGCTGACTCTTGAACACGTTTCTTGTACTGCAAAGGTCAAGTTTTGTATGGAGTTTTTGCAATAAAATTTAGACTAAATGTGCCTGTCTTTCCCCCTCCCCTTCTACCCTTCCCACTTCTGCTACTCCTGGGACAGCAAGACCAGCCCTTCCTTGTCTTCCTCCTCAGCCTACTCAGTATGAAGATGATGAGGATGAAGACTTCTGTGATGATCCACTTGCACTCAATAAATAGTGAATTCATTTTCTTTTTTTTTTTTTTTTTGAGGTGCCACTAGTGGTGTTGTCATAGGTCACTGTAACCTCAAACTTCGGGGTTCAAGTGATTCTCCCACCTCAGCCTCGTGAAACCATGCCTGCCTAATTTTCCATTTTCTGTAGAGACAGGATCTTACTCTTGTCCAATCTGGTCCCAAACTCCTGACCTTGAGCCAGTCGTCTTCCCTTAGCCTCGTAGAGTGCTAGGATTAAAGACATGAGCCACTGTGCCCAGCCCCTTATGACACTCTTAAAAACATTTTTTCTCTTGCTTACTTTTATATACATATGCATATGTATACATACATATATACATACAGTAATACATATACAAAATATTGTTAATTGATGATACATATTTCGTAAGGCCTCTGGTCAATAGCAGGCTATTAAATTTGGGGGAAGTAAAGAATTAACATGGATTTTTGACCCCACGGGGGTGTGTGTGAGTGGCTGTAAACCTTTTTACTCAAGGGCCAGCTGTGTGTCTGTGGTTTCCAAAGTAATGAGCAAGATGATCCCTTGAGATACAAGAAAGAAAACATTAGATTTTCTATTCATATATTTATCTTGAGAGAGAAAAAAGCATTTCTCGTATTAATTGGGTTGGGACAGGAACTTCCATCTCATATATCAAATGGACGCTTGTTTAATATTATACAATGTGAAAAGTATTCTGAGGATGAGTGGAAGCAGTGAAACAGGTTTTTTATCAGCGTCCTAACTTTGGCTTTCTGCACAGTGCAGTGTATTGTAATTTGTTGTACGTCCTGGTTATCTTAAACATCCTAGTTTTGTGGTTATCTTTTAAAAATAAAAGCATGCTTAATATAATGTAAGTCTAAAGTTAAGCAATATCACTACTTTCTTGTAAAATGAGACCCTTGGAACACTTTTTTCATTTTTCTAACTTAAGTAGTACTGTGTTCAGTATTTTAGTGGCATATTTTTTATGTATCCAGTGTTGTTACCCTCTCTCTCAGATAGTAAGAAAATAACTACACATTTATTACTTGCTTGAGTCTTTTTCGTGCCCCACTTTTCCCTTTGGATTTAATTTTCTTCTCAAAATACCAAACTCTTTCAATGAGAGAGTGTTAGTAAATCCTTTGTCTGTGACAGTGTGCGTTTCACACACAAATGTTAGTATAGTTGGGTGTGACGGTTCTCTTGGTTAATCTGAGGATATTATCTCACTGTTTTCTGTTACTATAGCTGGTGTTAATCTGATTGTCATTCTTTTGGAATAATTGGTCTGACTATCTTTAAACTTGTTCACATATTCACTGATTGGAATTCATAATTCCTGTATCTGAGGATTCACCTCTTTCATCAGCCCTGGAACATTCTTAGTATTTGTTTCTTTCTTTGAAACATCAATTTTGTATATGTTTTGTAATCTCCTTTTCATATCGGCCATTCTTTTATCTTTCTGTGCTGCCTTCTTTTTAATTCCTCCAATTTCTCTTCCAGTTCTCCTCTGCCATCGTTTTCTTATACCTAATTTATGATTTAAACCCAATCATTGAGGTTTAAATTTCAGTGCCCATTTTTCATTCTGTTAAGTTGGTTGATAATTGGTTCTTTTTGTAACCTGTTATTAAAAAACATGCTATCTCATTCTTAGGGTTTTGCATATCTTTGGTAAATGTTAAATTTAATAGTATTATTTGTATTCTAAAATAATTGCCTAAATTTCTTGGGAATATAAACTATGTTTTGTGTTCTGTGACTCATGTTTTATTTTGGATTTTTAAGTTACCCTCAAGCTGCCCTTCAATGTGGAGATTTTGTGTGGTCTATTTTGAAAATATGTTCCTCCAAATTTGTTTTGTATTTGTTTAACACCTGTATCCCAGCCTTGAGATAGATAATTTTTTTGGTTTGAAACTCTCAGACAGCCATGTAAATAAACATTCACCCAACTAATTCTTCATTTAATTTTTTTTTTTTTGAGTTGCTGTGTTTGTGTCCACACTTTTTTTTTTTTTTTGTAGAGATAGTCTCACTTAATCCCCCTCAATAGAGTGCCATGGCATCACACAGTTCACAGCAACCTCCAACTCCTGGGCCTAAGTGATTCTTTTGCCTCAGCCTCCTGAGTAGCTGGGACTATAGGCGCCTGCCACAGTGCCTGGCTATTTTTTGTTGCAGTTTGGCCAGGGCCAGGCTTGAACCCACCACCCTCGGTATATGGGGCTGGTGCCCTACTCACTGAGCCACAGGCATCGCCTGGGTCCACACTTTTAATCTTAAAATATTGAGGTTTCAAAACTTTGATTTAAATAGGTGAGAATCAAATTGTAATTTATTTTTTAAGTTGTCCCTGATAACTATCATGTGGAATAAAGATTCGAACAATTTGTATATTCTTTGTCACAGTGTTACTGAAGCTGGCAGGTACAAAAAGGGCTGAGATTATTTTGAAGGTAGGAATGGTTTAGGATAGCAGTTCTCAAACCTTTTGGTCTTGAACCCTGGACATTTATTGAGGGCCCAAAGAGCTCTTATTTCTGTAGGTTATATAGAACTATTGCTATTTACTATTAGAAATTAACACTGAATTTTTATTTACAAACTCATTAACATAAGGTAGTTTTTTAAAAATTATTTTTATTTCATTTCATTTTTTTATTAAATCATAGCTATGTACATTAATGCAATTATGGGGCAGAAGGTAGTTTTTAATGAAAAATTAATCATCTCAATTAAAAATACGATAGAAAGCGATATCCTCATACAAATCTCTTTAACATCTGGCTGAGTAGAGTTGAATAGCAGAATTCTAATACATCTCAAGTCTGGTTCAGTCTGTTACAACATAGTTCTTTGAAGAATATTTTAAAAATCTGGCATTACACAGATTTGAAGTTGGAAAAGGAATATTTTAATACCTATATCAGATAACTCTGGACATTTTTTGATAATACAGCAAAACTAAACTAGTGATGATTTTATAATTTAGTTGCAATGTAGATTCTGATGCTTCATCAATAAATCTTTCATTTTTTGTTAAATAAAATTCGTTATTCTATCTTGGACCCTGAAAAGAAGTTTTACTCAGATACAGCAGAACCTCCATAGTTGACCACTTCCCTACATTGGCCACATCCTGAAGTTGACCTAATTTTCATAGACCAAATGTACAACATGTATGTATCAGTACAGTAGGCCTAGGTCATGTTTTTTTTTTTTTTTGAAACAGAGTCTCATCATGTCACTCTCAGTAGAGTGCTGTAGCATGACAGCTCACAGCAACCTCCAGCTCTTGGGCTTAAGTGATTCTCTGGGCTTAGCCTCCCAAGTAGCTGGGACTACAGGCACCCACCACAACGCCCAGCTACTTTTTGTTGCAGTTGTGATTGTTATTTTAGCTGGCCTGGGTCAGGTTTGAACCGCCAGCCTCGATGTATTTGGCTGGCGTCAGAACCACTGTGCTACAGGTGCCGAGCCAGACCTAGTTCATGTTGATGACCTTTGTATGTGGGCCAGTTAGTTTATTACAGTCCCTTGGGTGGTCAAATTATAGAGGTTCTATTGTTTTCTATTTTAACCCCATGCTTTGTTTGGAAAATATTTGCTCTGAATTATGTGGGCCTTCTAAATATTGACTTATTTCATTTTATGGTGGAAAACCACATTTGTTTATACCACCAGTGGTCTCATTAGAAAAATTTGTAAGTATTGGGAAGCTATCCAGTGCACAGTAGATACAAATTTTCCAAAAATCTAATTTTCTTTTGAAAGCTTGAATTTTAACATTGGCAGTAAATACTGTCAGTTTATACTTTGTTGTGTGTGTTTACCCAAGCCAAGGAGACTTTTGTGCTTTACTTTTTATAGTTTGTATTTGGAAAAATATAGCCACATTAAATATGCTGTTTCACACTGTTGTGTTATGCTTCGAGGATAGATTTGGGCACCCAGTCCCTCTCTTCTCCAGTGAAAATTGCATACTGCTCTCTGTTAGGAGATTATGGCATCTGTTGATGATCATTAACTCAATGGAGCCAAGAAGATAGTCAATTTATGTGACTGGGTAGCTGTCAGTACTGCCCTTTGGTAATTTCTTATAACTTTTCTTAACAATCTGTGTTCTTATGTACTGTGTCTGTACGGAATCTGAAAGGACTCAGTACCAGCTAGCTTTCTGAGTGACAGAGAACATGGTGAAACATTTTCAGAACCTATTCAGAATTAGACATTGGCTTTTTAAATGGTTGGTATTGCCAAATGCATTCAATTCTGAAATGTGAAAGCTGTCTTTAGCTCATTAGTGAAATGAAGGAACTGGTGAGTATGAAGGTGAGTTGTCAGGGAAATTAAATGGAAATGGTAAAAATGTTAAATAGGTTTTGGTTTGCTATTGACTTTTAAATACGACAGGTTACATTGGCAGATAGATCTGTGAAGACTTTGACCTTCACGAAGAAGCACATATTTCATCTGACATTGGAGTCAACCTATCAATAGATAAATGAGTAAGATACTTTAATTTGGGGATTAGTGATCAGGTAACTGATAAGAGTCAAAGGAGGAATTTATGGTATGCCTTGGTATCTGAGTTGAGTTATAGAGACTTAAGCATCTGTTCAGCAACATCTCAGGGAAATGGCCTGATTGTCTTGGTTTGCAGGTATGTTGGGTGGTGGTAAGGGATGCACTGACTTCCTCGTCTCCCTCCCCAAATACTGTGTAAAATTTAAATATATCATGGGGACAAAAAAAAAAATTAACTTCAGAATTCTTATGCTCTATATTTATTTGTTATTTTCTTGACATAAATCTGCATATTTATAGTTTTAGTCTAGTGTTGTATATTCTTTTTCATGTTTTTAGGTATAATTTACATGTAATATGGAAACAGATTTTAGGCAGACTCCCTTTCTAGCCCCTGCAATTGATATTTCATTCACCATAGTTTAGCTTTGTCCATTTAAGAAGTTTATGTAGGGCTCGGCGCCTATAGCTCAACTGGCTAAGGCGCCAGCTACGTACACCTAAGGTGGCGGGTTCAAATCCCCAGCCCGGACCAGCCAAACAACAATGACAGCTGCAACCAAAAAATAGCCGGGCGTTGTGGCGGGCGCCTGTGGTCCCAGCTACTTGGGAGGCGGAGGCAAGAGACTCGCTTGAGCCCAGGAGTTGGAGGTTGCTGTGAGCTGTAATGCCACGGTTCTCTACCCAGGGGGACAGCTTGAGGCTCTGTCTCAAAAAAAAAAAAAAAAAAAAAAAAAAAAAAATCAAAACAAGTTTCCTACAGATGGGATCAGTGTGGGTACATAGGAGACTACCCTAAATAAAACTACCCCTAAATTCTATGAGTTTTCCTTTAAGTATTTTTTTTTCCTTTGTTTGCTCAGTGTTTAACTTAAAGAGTCATAGATCACAGATGCTCTTCAAAATCTTCAGGACTGAGGGACACGAAGGTCATTTATGTGTGTTTTATTCCACAGCACATATTTTCCATTTATTTTAAAGTCACCTTCCTGCTATAAGCCTACATATGCTATCCCTTAAAGAAAGATAAAATATATCACTAATGAGAGAAATGTTTAATTTCTTTTTCTAGTTTTAAAGTTATCCTGTTTTCATGTCAGGCTGCTTTGATGTTTGATGACAGGCCACTCTCCGGGTCACTGTGCTATTGTTATTCAGGTTGGATTAAAATATTCTTAATATAAAAGCACGGAAACATATAGATACTCTCTGTTCTAATCAAAAGCTACGCAGGAGAGATGAAGAGAACTCTCAGCTATGGTCTATGGGACAACAACCCATAATTTACTCTGCAGATGTCTGTGTAATTTGAGCAGCAGGCAGAACAACCACACAGTTGTAGCTGCTCTGGGGAAAGGATACCAAGAGGCTCATAAATCATGGTAAAGATTAAAAGCAATGAGCATAAAAAAAAAAGCAATGAGCATCCATCTTCTTAACCTCATAAGGCAATATGGGAAAATCAAGTACAGAATGTACAAAAGCATGGAATCTGTGCAGGGATAAGAGGTGCCAGCGCTTTTAAGGCTTCTCTCAATTAGCATTGACCTCTCATTTGTAATTCAGCAGAACATCATCTTAAAGTTGATTAAAAGGAGGCACTTTCCATATCAAATTAAATGAAGTGATAAGAGAGGTTTCTGGGCAATAGTAAAAGTGGAATCAAAGCATATGGAAATGCTGATCATGTTCTTAGATGGAGCCACATTTCCTCTAGGACAGTGTATGGAAAAACCTTTACTAAACCAAAAAAAAAAAAAAAAAAATGGTGGAGGCTGTCATGTTTAAGTGAACATTTTAGAACCGTGAAATGTCACAAGAAAATTCTAGTTTTAGACTAGTCAACTAAAGGAAGTACAGACAGCTGGTTCTCTTCTATAGCATTCAGTAAATAAATGATCTGTTACTAATTGTTGATGTTTGAAAAATTACCCTAATCAAAGGTCTTTGGATACAAATGAATAAATCTAACACAGTGAGGCACATTTCATTTTGAGTCGAAGATGGAAATTGTGATCAAATTTTAAAGATTTTGAAAAATACTGGTCTGTTTGTTTTCCCAGCAGTTTAAAAATCAGGTTCATGATACAACTAAACTTGCCAATTTTATAAGAACACCAACACAGTATAGAAAATAATGAAATCAGTTATTCAAGGACATTTCTGATCCTGTGAAGGAGACACAAATAGATTCCAATTCCTAATTCTCTAGTCTGATATCAAACATCCCTTGGAAATGATTCTTTTTTTATGTGGGCAGTACTTAATTACCTATTTTAGTTAAGGATAGCTGTAGTTTGGCTAATTCAGAGTGGCAGGTAATTATACGTGTGGTGTGTGCATGTAAGTACATATTTGGCATTAGAACCTATTTTGTGTTAATGTTTAACAATATTCTCCCTAGTCTACATAAAGTGTCCATGTGGTTAGGGATGAGGTGATAGATTATGGATTTATGTAGTAGTTTACTAAAAAAGGTGATTGAAATTAGTCTATAGATTATTGTGCAAAAAACTCTTCTCTGGGTTGTGGACACATTTATTATTAAAAGTGCCACTAAAAGTTACCATATTGGTGCTTACATTCTAGTGAGGAGAAAATAATTACTATACGATTACATTATATAATATTTAAAGAATATATAAATAGTTTATAGAAAATGATAAGTGCTTTGCACAAAATTAGCTGGGAAGAGTTCCAGGAAGTTTCTGCGTTATACAGAGAAGGAGAAATAGTAGTCTGAAAATTTCCAAAACATGTTTAGAGAATGTTTTCCTGATAAAATAATATTTGAAAACACTTGAAGGCAAAGTGAGAACGAGCCATGAAACTGTCTGAAGAAAAGTATTCCAAAGTAAAGCACCCATTTCTTGTCATCGCGGTGGGAGCTATTTAATGTACACAAAGTCAGCAAGAAGAGTTGTTCGGGTGAAGCTGGGAATGTGTGGAGAGAGACTGTCAGAGGCCAAGCCTGATAGACAGAGGGGGCAGGCCCAACAGTGGAATTAAGGAAACTCTTTTCAGGCAATTTCGACAACCTTTGTGAACAATGATGCCAGCTAGGAAAAGAGATATTCAGTACAAATGATGAGAAATAGGACAATCGGAAATGATAATTGGTGAAGCTTTACATATCTAATGTGAGAAAATGAGACGGGTCCAGGGCAAATCCGTGTTATCCTGCCTGAGCAGTGGGAGGATGTTTTTGCCATTAACTAAACATGGAATCTTAGTTGCCTTTAGAAATCGAAGAAAAAATATTGACCAGGCAGTTGGATATAGTCATATGAAATTCAGAAGTGGGTTAATCCCAGTATATACATTACATGATATTGACCTCCATTTATTTTTTTTAACAAACGCATGAGATGCTCTGTGTTAAGTTTTTTGCATCCATTAGCTCAATTAATCTTCATAAAATCTATATGAGAAAGGTATCATTAATATGACCAGTATTTTCCAGATGTGGAAAATGAGGCTAAGAGGGTAAAATAACATTTTCTAAGACCTTAGAAAGGTGTGATCAGTGGCAGAAGTGGGATTCAGACTCAGACACAATGAAATGATTTTGTGCAATATGATACAGGGTTCAGTCGTGAATGGAACAAGTTCAGGGAAGAATAGAGATTCCAGAACTAGGCTCTGTGGCTCTTTAGTGAAAACATTTCAGAGAAATGAAGAAGGACAAAAGAAAGTGAAAAAGGTGGTCAGCGTAAAAGGAAGACCAAGAAGAGCAGCTTCCTGAAGTGAAGGGAATGGAGCCTGGTAACTGGGTCAAGTGCTGCTAATAAACCAAAAAGATGAGGGCTGAGAGCATAACCTTGGAAGCTCAGTGCAGGTTCCATTGTTCTTGTTGACAGGAACAGTCTTGATGGATTGGTGAGCAAAATTTGGATGAGGGACCTACAGAAACAAAACAGAGAAAGAGTTAATTTCCAATATTAATGCAGAAGCTTGAAAGGAATTTCTGATAAGGATTTTTTAAAAAAATTCTTATTCTATTTTAAAGCAAATAGAGATATCCTCACAGTTTCTGTTTCAAAATCGGCAAAACAATTTTTCATAAACACATCAAATGACCAGTGAGCGATTATAGCAAAGAGACATAACTCAAAACACATCAACATTATGTTTCAACTCCTTCCCCGGAACATGTAAACCCAGACCAAAAGAAAAAAAAAATCTCTAGTTTGGATGTCATCAAAATTCAAAGAAAATATATAATTCACTGGATCAAATGCCTGGTAGTAGCATTTACCCAAAAGGGGGAAAAATAGAAATTATAACAAAAAGATATTTGCTCTCAAATATTTATATCAGCAGATTCACAATTGTGAAGATGTGGAAACAACCCAAGTCTCCATCAGTAGATGAATGGATTAATAAAATGTGGCATATTTACAGCATGGAGTACTACTCAACCATAAAAAATGGTTATCTAGTATCTTTTATAAAGACCTGGATAGAACTAGAGGCCATTTCTTTTTTTTTTTTTTTGAGACAGAGCCTCAAGCTGTACCCCTGGGTAGAGTGTCGTGGCATTACAGCTCACAGCAACCTCCAACTCCTGGGCTCAAGCGAGTCTCTTGCCTCCGCCTCCCAAGTAGCTGGGACCACAGGCACCTGCCACAACGGCTGGCTGTTTTTTGGTTGCAGCCGTCATTGTTGTTTGGCGGGTCCGGGCTGGGGATTCGAACCCGCCACCTTAGGTGTACGTGGCTGGCGCCTTAGCCGGTTGAGCTATAGGCGCCGAGCCGAGGCCATTTCTTTTTAATGAAGTATCACAAGAATGGAGAAACAAACACCACATGTACCCAGTGTGAAATTGGAGCTAGTCAATCAACACTTAGGGGCACAAATGGAAGGTCAACTCCGTGGGAATCAACTAGGTGGGAGAGGAAGAAGTTGGGTTAATTCACACCTAAAGGGTCTATTTATAGCACACACATTCTGGGTAAAGGACACACTGATAGCTTTGCCCTGAAATGTGCAAAAGCAAATTATCTAACCAAAATGTGTGGACCCCTATAATATTCTGAAACGAGAAAATAAATTAAAATAATGTATAGTTCACTACACTATTGTCAAAACAGTGTTCATTCCCTCTTATAGCTGCCTGGATTTTTACGTTGCAGTGTTCACATGAGTTAAATATGAAAACAAATTGTACAAGGGCCAAGCAGAGACTTGTGGTATTACCTGGATTCCAATCCAGATTATCAATTTATCAGTAGTGTGAATTGAGACAAGTAACTTAACCTCTCCATGCCTCATTTCTTTAATTTATAATATAAAATAGTATAAGTTTAAGAATAGTGTGCATCTGATAGGTTTGTGAAAGGATTTTCTGAGTTCATATTTGTATGTGCTGTTTTTAAAAACCGTACTTAGAACAGTGCTGGTTTGTAACGAACAAGTTAATTTTATTTGTAATAAATCAGGTGTTTTTCCTTGCTTTTCTCAGGGATTTACAGGGGATGGGACACTGCTCTCTTCCTCTGAATTTCCCTGATTTCAGAAACCCACAGATTACCTTTCACTTCAAGCCAGCTAACTCCCACTGCAGACACAAAAATTTAGTACTCAGTTTATGTTTCTTTTCATAGATTCCTACTACGTTCTCAGTGGCTTATTTTTCTAAAGTTTGTTTTTCTTGTATTTCTAAATTTATTGTGTCATATGGCTAATTACTTCCCTGTTCATTTAACAAAATGCCCTAAATTAATATCTATTTGCCATATATATGTGTATGCATACATGTATGTATATATGTGTATGTGAATATATAGACACATGTTATGAACATATATATTCAATAATATGAATATATATATGAGGAAAAAATATATATATATATCTCCCAACTTGTCAGACACCCTTTATATATACGCTCAGTAACAAGACAACACTCCCATATGGAAGTGTCTATTTAAGCTGTTGACAGACACAAGATCCTGGGATAAAATAAATAACTTGTACAGAACACAATTAGCCCTGTCACCTTGTAATCAAATTGATATCTACAAAAATATATCCTTGTCTTATTTTTGATAATTACTTTGCCCAACCATGAATAGGCTACTAATATAATTGAGGTTCAAAAATTCTCAATGAACATTTTAAAGGAGTGTGTCTATAAAGAATGGTGGGATCCATAAAGCTTTTGCTGGATATGATGAGACAGATGGAGAAATTCATCTGTTTAAGTGTGATATTTATTCCAATTTGTCCATGTTGTTTAAACCCATTTTTCCTCTTGACCCAAGGCATGCCTGCCATCTCCGCACATAGTTGAAACCAGACAGAAAGCATATGTCTTATATACCTCTGGGGTCTGACAAAAGGGGTGAAATATTGGATCGCTGTGTCTTCAATTGTGCAAAAGGCAGTTTTCTTTTTTGCAACTGGTATTAGGAAAGTGCACAATGCCGTGCTGTAGCCTTCTGATAGTTTAATTATCACATTTTCTTTCAATACAGCATGAGTCTTCTTAAAGATAGGGGATATTGAAACCTGGCAGGGATGTGTCTGGGGTATAATTATGCCTTGAATCAAATTCTCCAACCTTATCTCAGACTACTTGTATTTGTCCAGCAGCAGCAAGTAATTCTAGTGACAAATTGGTACTGATCTTACATGTTTTACAAAGTTTCTCCTGGTCTGGTCTTTGTTTTACCAGTTTTATTTAGAGCTCCACCCTGACCTCATACAGTATGTCCGCAGCATCATCAATAGGTTCTTGAATACTGCACCTTTTTTTTTCAAAATGACATGTAATGAAATCAATTTTAATCTAAACTAATTGAAATAAACAAGAGTTAAGTTTCTATGACAGATTTTTGGTCACAAAGACATCATCAAAATTCTAAATAAACATAAAAACACTTCTCCTATTAGTCTTAGAAACAAATATGATACATATATACATTTTAGAAGGACTAGTGATAAAAATGTATTTACCCACTGACTGCAGTTCAGGCTGCTGGGTGGCCAGAGCCTGTCCTGGCAACTCAGGGCACCATGTGGGAACTAGCCCTGGATAAGACACCATCCCATGCAAGGTGAATTCACATACCCCCACGATCACGCTCCATGGACATGGAGACACACTGACCAACCTAATGTGTGGGCTGCAGCTTTAGAGTGTGGGGGGAAACAGGAAGACCTAGAGGCCGCCTGTGTAGACATGGGGGGAATGTGCCAACTCCAAGTATTTTTTCCTTCTTCTCATCAACATTATTTATGAAACAGCATTGAACAAACTGATGTTTTTCAAAGACCTGCTGTACATCAGGCTACACAGCATCCACCCCAAAACTTTTGGTTTCTCAGTCACAGCTCCCCTTTCTTGTGGGGGTTTCATGTGCTCCCATCTGCCCAGAACTACCTTTGCCTTCTATCCACCCACAGGCACACTGCTTCTCATCACCCTTGACCATCCTAATGCCAACAGCTCGGGTGCCAGTCTGAGCTCCCCATCACCATAGAACTTGCAGCAGATTCCTTTTGTTTTGATCATCTCCTCACATTGCTTCATGGGTTGTTTAGGTATCTGTAGCTGACATCACATTGCAGGTGGTGCCGAGGAGCCCTGGCTTCATCTCCAGTGTTGTAGCCCAACACCCGCTGGCCCCTTCTCAGCTCAGTGCCGACCTGTCATTCTGGCCTTCTTTCAATCTCCCAACCTTTCTTTCCATATACTTTTGCAAATTTAATGAAATGGCATTATCCCCTTTCATTTATAAATACCTTGAAAACATTTACCTGAACTCTAGATCAGTGGATAATTCCTCAAGGAAAAAGTAAATATAAAATAAGGAAAATGATTACTGTCTATCCAATTAGTTAGGCAAAATGAGCTCAGATCATAGGGAGTGGTTAAGTTGCATGATGCGCTCAACTTATAATACAGGTTTACAGTTATTATCATCAGTGTGTTAGCAATCCAGAAGGATTAAATATAATTCAAATGATATTAAATGTGCTATCGTAATTCAAATGGAATCCAAGTAATTCACTTGTTTAAAATCAGCCATTGTATCACAGCAAGGCAGTGAAATGACAGAAGATAGCACTAACTGCAGGTCTCATTATATCGAAAGCTGTGTTATTGTTCAGTAGCCATAAGATATAACACTCTATGACCACGGATCACATACAAGAGATCCAAATCCTCAACCTCTTGGACTTCATCTTCTTGCTCAACATATGAGCATAACAACACAATATGCCAGTACCTTGTTTCACTTTAATATTCTACTAAGTCCAGGGTTCAGTCAGAGATCACAGAAGTCACTATGATAAGCAGACAGCTTTTCTTACCCAGATGTACTTACAATCTATTTGATAGAGTGGGAAAGGCAGGTACTCTTTGGATCTATTAGAATAAGACTTAAAACATCATCATTAGCCAGCCATAGGATTTTTTCCCTTGGATACAATAAGAAGATGGGAAAAAGGGGCTCTCTGGCTCCAGGATAATACCATATGAGTCTCAACAGCTGACAGTAGATAGAGGAGATGGATAGTAACTTATTAGTCACATTTACTCATGGCCCAGGGGAGAAGGACACCGTTCCATGCAAGGTCACAGGAGGGTTGTATCTGGGAACACGTGAACAGGAAGGGGTTGTGGGGGGCAGCCTTTATAGTATTAAAAAGATGAGGTGACCTCTGCTTCCTGTAGGAAAATGCAGTTGACTCCTTGGAGTAATCCCACAGCTGTCAGAGAACCTATATGTGCTTGTCTGGTGTCATCAGGCACTGTCCCTGGTCCCCATGGTAAGGAGGCTAGTTTGGGTAGGGGACCTTATCTTTGTAAGAACAGTGGAAAAGAAAATTGCTGTTAGGTTATTAGAGGCCCTCCTGGTTTTCCTCAGGTGCCAAGGGACACATAATATTAGACCTTAATTTTAGGGTTTCTACCGTGTGTGGTATATTTATATGTGACATCGTATGAACACAGTGAAATGATATATTTTTAATAGAAGTGCATTTATCACTATCAGCAAGGTTATTTCCACGTTTTTCTTACAGGAATCATTTTACAGTGTTCCTAGTTTACATTTAAATCGAACTAACATTAAATGACATTAAGAATTCAGTCCCTCAGTCACACCAGCCACGTTTCAAGTACTCAGCAGTCTCATGCATGTCTACAGTGACTGGTGTACAGATCCCAATTTTAGACGAGGAAATGGACACTTAAAAGTTAAGTTCCCAGCTTTGAGAATGCAGAGATGACAACTTGGTTCCAATCTTGCCCTAACTATTGGATATTTATATTTCTTATTTTTCATTCCATGGCTAGTTACACATATGAAAATAGATACCTCCTTATGAGAGAAAATGTTAGAGGCAACACATATAAATGCATGTATATTTTTCCAAATTAAAATTATGTAAAAATAATTTGATGGAGTGAAAAATATAACCTACTTCACCTAACTTAAAATTTCACTTCTGCTTTTAATAATAACTGCATCTTTGAAATAATGCATTTTCCCTGTACTCTATAAGTATTCTCAGGGCTTAGTACTAACATATATGAGTGCACATACAAAGGCAATCTTTTATCTTCATTTACACATTGATTCATTTCATTTATTCAAAAACATTCCTCAATATAGTTTAAGAACTGATTTTGGTGCTTTGGTATAGACTGGAACAAATCTGATAGATTTCTGTTCTCCTGATGTTCACATTGTAGATGAGAATGACAGAAAAATCAACAAATGAGTTATTAATTTATAAGAATTGATTAAAGATTGGCTTGGCACCCATAGCTCAGTGACTAAGGCACAAGCTCCAGAGACCTAGGGTGGCAGGTTTGAACCTGGCTAGAAACAACAGTGACAATTACAACCATAAAATAGCTGGTGGCTCCGCGCCTGTGGCTCAAGTGGCTAAGGCGCCAGCCACATACACCTAAGGTGGCGGGTTTGAATCCCCAGCCCGGGCCCGCCAAACAACAATGATGGCTGCAACCAAAAAAATGGCCAGCTGTTGTGGCCAGCGCCTGTAGTCCCAGCTACTTGGGAGGCTGAGGCAGGAGACTTGCTTGAGCCCAGGAGTTGGAGGTTGCTGTGAGCGTGATGCCATGGCACTCTACCCAGGGGGATAGCTTGAGGTTCTGTCTCAAAAAAAAAAAAAAAA
>CAUYTI010010644.1:0-12213 GCA_963575145.1 Galago senegalensis | reverse complement strand
GTGGCTAGGGCACCAGCCACATACACCTAAGGTGGCGGGTTCGAATCCCCAGCCCGGGCCCGCCAAACAACAATGATGGCTGCAACCAAAAAATGGCCAGGTGTTGTGGCAGGTGCCTGTAGTCCCAGCTACTTGGGAGGCTGAGGCAGGACTCGCTTGAGCCCAGGAGTTGGAGGTTGCTGTGAGCGTGATGCCATGGCACTCTACCCAGGGGGGATAGCTTGAGGCTCCGTCTCGAAAAAAAAAAAAAAACTGCCTGTCTAATTGAAGCATGAAGCTGTTACCTTTTCACTTTTTGCCTTGTGTAAACACAACCCCCAACTTTCTAAATAAATAGTCCTAAGTACTGAGCTTGAGATGACACCTGTTAGCCTCATGAGGGGCGGGTATGGTGTTGTCTCTCATGAGTCAGAACAGTGTGTGTGTGTGTGTGCATGTGTGTGTGTGTGTAATTTTTGCAGCCTTTATCTCCCTTTGCCAGATCCCAGACAGTTGGGTAAGGTTCTTGTTTGAGGAAGAACCCTTTCCACTTGCAGCTTGGTTACAGGGTTGCTACCCCATCCTTCTTGGACCTTTGAGTTTAGGTGATTTAAACTCTCATATGAGAGGATGTGCATCCAAATGTCCTGTCCCAGGGGGTCTTAGCCACTGCTTACTTTTTGAAATGTTCTTATCAAAGACTTATCTACCCTCCAACATTTGGAAGGCCAGCAGTGATATTGTTGCCATCTATTAACATCTATAGATTAATTGCGCACTTGCAAGATTTGGATTCTTACTTGGGATAAAACCAGTCTGACAGCTGTAATTCTGACTGATTTTTCTGAGACCTATAAAGAAAAAGAATGTGAATAGTCATATTATATCTGCTAGAGTTTGAAATAATTGTATCAAGTCATGAGCTTTATTATAACAAGATGCAAAATTAAAAATGAGTGAAGTGGTGAGAAAAATAAAGACAAACATTGCTTCTAACTTAAACTTAACTCTCTGTGCTGCCCAGAAATCTTCATGTGTTCCTGTAGTTCGCATTCTCATTCTTCTAATTTACCAGTAGTGCCAGGATTTTTTCCTTCTTTCCCACTTTACTTTCTGTCTAAGGTTAGGCTTTTTTTTTTTTTTTTTTGCAGTTTTTGGCCGGGGCTGGGTTTGAACCCACCACCTCCAGCATATGGGGCCTGCGCCCTACTCTTTTGAGCCTAAGGTTAGGCTTAAATATCCTATTTAATGTCAGCAACCTTGACCTGACATTTAGTCTCAGAAGGATTTCTCCTAGCCCTTCTCTTTTATCATATGATGCTCTCTTCTGTCACCTTCCTGTGCCTTCAAAGTTTCTGTGCAACTTAGATTTCTTCCATGAACTTAAGACTCAAATATACAACTGTGTTCTGAAGTTCTCTACTTGCTTTTTGCAGACACCACAAAATGAAGATGTTTAATATTAGTCATCATCTCCCCCCAAAAGTGTCTGCTCTTAAATGGTCTCATTATCTCTGCATCCACCTGGACGACCAAGGCAGAAAGCAACATGAGGGTCTTCTTACACTCAGAGCACTCCCTAAATCCTGACATCAAATCCACCATTAAATCCTGTTGGTGTTTTTACCTACAGAGCATCTCTCAAATCTGTCATCTCCATTCCCTGCCACTCATGACTTCAAGTCTCCATTGTCTCTTGTCTGAGCCACTAGAATAGCCTCTGAATTGCTCTTATTGTTTGAATGCTTTTAAAAAAAAAGACTTCGGAGTATGAAAAATCTCAAAGGTACACAAAGGAAAATAGACTAATAGCTGTCTAATGAACCTCCATATTTCCATTCTCCAGAATTAGCAAAGTGCTACCCCTCTACCTGTCCTTACATTTTCTCCCCTTTTAACCCACTCTCTATATTTCCATTCTGCTTTCAATGTGATGTTTCTTAAGACCCAGCTTTGCCCTGTCCTTATTCTGTTTGACAGTGTTCAGTGGCTTCCTATTGTCCTGCGGATCATGTCCACATTTCTTGATGGCCTGGGCTCTTACACTATTCCAATCACATCTCCAACCAAGCCCTTATCATTATAATTTTCCAGGCTCACTGGCTGTTTATTTCCTTAAGCATACCACAACTTCAACCAGCTAATTCAAATCTCATTTTAAATACCTCTTCCTAAGGGAAGTGTCCCGTAATCTACTAGATGAGGTTAGATTTATGTATTAATATTTAATACTTACTGAATACTTCCCTAAGTATTACCTGATTTAATCTACACAGCACCCATATGAGATTGGTAATATTATTATCCCTGTTTTGCCAGATAAGGAAATGGAGGCCTCAGAAAAGAGAGTTGCTCTTCACTACACTATGTGGGTTCCCGTGAGTATAGGAAGAATTGAAGAACACATTTTAATATTGAATCTTGTACAATCTTTGAGACTATTTTCCTCCCAGGATACATTCTTTTTTTTTTTTTTACAGTAGTAGTAGGCTTACATTTTTAATACCTATTATGCCACGAATTCACAGGGGAAAGGTTCCAGTAGCTCAGGGAGGTGCCTTGCCATTGAGTGTGACAAAGCTTTATATGACTATTATGCCATGAATTCATGGGGAATAGGTTTCAGCACCGTGAATTACATGGGGTTTCTTGGTTATTCTGTGTGCTATGCTATACACCTATTATGCCATGAATTTATGGGGAATAGATAGGTTCAGCATGGTTCCATTGGTTCTCTTGGTTCTCTTGTGTGCTATGCTGTGTGCCTATTATGCCATGAATTCATGGGGAATGGGTTACAGGAGCTCAGGGTCCTTTCCATTGGTTCTCACAAAGTGGGCTTCTCTGGGTGGAGCCGGCTGGCGCTTCAGTTGAACTCAGGTACCTTTCTCTTTGGCTTCCTTCTCTTTCTGATCATTTTCCTTCACACATTTCAGGAAGCTATCTCGGCTCTTAGAGTGCTTAATAAGCTCAATATGAACATTAATCCTCTTGGCAAGAATCTTGCCCTTAACTTGTTTGTTTACAACAATGCCAACAGCATGCTGGGTAACAATGTAGACTCTTCCAGTTTTGCCATGGTGACATCTGTGTGGCATGCCTTTTTGAACAGTACCCATTCCCTTGATGTCTACGATATCACCTTTCTTGTAGATTCACATATATGTGGCCAAAGAAACAACTCCATGTTTTCTAAAAGGCCTAGAGAACATGTATCAGGGGCCTCTCCTCTTTCCCTTTGTGTTTGTCATTTTGGTGAATTACTGGAAGACGGCATCTCTGGCCAAAAGGCCCAGGACACCTTCTGATTGTATAATTTGTATATGGCATGTGGTTAATACAGCCTCAGGACAGTCTTTAAGCCATGTCTTTACTCCTCTGTGTTTTCCCAGAGCTTTAAAAGATCCAAGGCTCCTGGGGGCTGTGTCTTGGCTTCTACCATTTGTTCCCTCCAACGATTCCTCACCCTTCTTTCGGTGATGGGACTGTCCAGTCTACTCTGGCTTTGGTTCCTAGCATTCTGACCGGAAGTAGATTATCTCCAAACTATACTTGTAAAATTGCTTTGGTTTACTCTGCCTGAAGGAATCAAGGACCCACAGACACTCTATTCCTTCCAACTGGTTTTGTTCTCAAAGTAGTCACAACATACTTGAAAATAAAGACTTACCAGCAATGATACATCTTCTGTAGTTTCTGTGTGCTTAGGGTAAATGAAGAACATTTTATTACTTTTAAATGTATATACAGGTTTTTCACATATAAGATGACTAGAACTAGAATCCATCAATCCATCCATTTTATTCCCTAATATTACCAAATATTTACTGAACACAAATACTATGTGCCAGGTACATTGTTGGTTATAGAAACACAATAATGAAGATAAAAAGCATTACAGTTTAGGATCTCATATGCTGTATCTTAAAAACAACAGTGTCCACAACTTAATTCTTAGGGACCCAAAGAGAAGCTTAATATCTTTAGAACAGTGAAACTTGCTAATTGCTAATTGGATCTTTTTACATGCCTCTAATTTGTAGAGGGCAAATACTACATATAGTGTCTAAAGTCATCAACATCAAGGAGGTTTCTTAAATAAAATACCATTTCAAAATGTCAGTTTCTCTATAACATTTACTAACATTACACGGCCACTGTAGCTACTAACTTAATATTTCTTTTCCTCATTCATATGGGAGAAAATTATCTACAAAAATTATCTTTAGCCACAATCCCACTAGACACCACTAGACGCAAAGGATTTGGATGTGGAAAATTGTGGTTTTTGTTTTTGGTATTTTTTGGCCAGGGCTGGGTTTGAACCCGCCACCTCCAGCATATGGGGCTAGCGCCCTACTCCTTTGAGCCACAGGCACCCCTTGTGGAAAACTGTGTTTTGCTGATATATTTGGATGCTTATTTATTCAGAGGTTGAGCTCATCACTTTTTTGACATACCAGATCTTTACCAAACATCAGGAAAAAAATTCATTAAGTTTTTATAATTACCTGAAATAATACTCCCTAGGCAAGGCCCATAGAGACAATAAAATCAATAATAATAGAATTATTTTTCCTTTGTACATCATTCTTTCCTGGGAGGAAAAATAAACAGAAGAAAGTAGATTAAATAAAGTGCAGTGTGGACAGAGTAAGTTGTGGTAAAGCCTGCTTCTCTGTGACTTAAACTAGATGATTTAGTAGATACTGACTAGTAATTAAGATACTGCTACTCTTTAGATGTCTATATGAAAACAGAATGAGTCAGCGGTGGTGCTTGGTTGTATTTGAGCTAGCTGAAGAAAGTCCTAGGACATTAGGCTGCAAGAGATCTCATAACTTTCACTGGTCTTTTCTAAATTCCAAAGGGTTTTACCTGCAGAAAAGAAATGTAAGAAGATGTTATTTTTAGCTACATGATATTATGAAGTTGATCATTCCAAGAAAGATGATAAGACTGATAGCAGCATAAAATATATATCCCTTATCTAAAGTATTTGACTGTAACATTGATTCAGAGCACAGACCGGAGGCTCAGCTGTAAATTTTAGGCTATCTTTGCACTGACCTTGGATTTTTTGCCCTAAAGGTTAAAAACTCCTTTGTGTTATTTAATCTCTATGCACTATTAAATTGTCTATGTGTAGAAAAGGAAGTGGATTTGGTTGAAAGTAAAGACAATATCTTACGTTTTGTTTTCGTAAAAATCACATTTGAATCTCATATAGATTCTTCATCGGAGAGTATTAACATTATGGTATCGTAGTTTAAGAAGACATGTGGAGGATCTTGCAGGGGAAGTTTTCAGGCAGGACATTTTGAGATTCTTGAAACATCAGGGATCAGATACCCAGTAATTGTTCTATGACTCTCTAGTTTGTGCGTTTATTATTTCAGCCTTCTGTGAATGACGATGTCATCAGATTCTCTTTTGATGATGAAATAATTAGATAGTTGCCTTCATAGCAACACATATGCCAGTAGCTCTTCTTTGTCATTACCAGGTGACTAGATTATGTCCTCTTTTTAAAGCTCCTTTTGTTTGGGGAGTTTTAAAAGCTTTATAATGAATTTTAAATTGAATTACAATTTATGTGAAATATTAATAAGACAGAATTTAACTGAATATTTTATTGGATTTGTTATACATGTATATGTAAGTGTAACAGCCACTTAAGTGTAAATTAAGAACACTTAGCTAGGTATGGTGGTGTGCACTGCAGTCCCAGCTACTCAGGAGGCTGAGGCAGGAGAATCACTTGGGCCTAGGGGTTTGAGGTTGCTGTGAGCTACCTTGATTCCACTGCACTTTACCTGGGCCATAGAATGAGACTGTCTCAACAGAAAACCAATACGAAAGCAAAAAAACTCAGAACATATCCATGAACCCAGTAATTTTCCTTAGTACCCTTTCAGTTAATATTCTATCCCACCCAGGAAACCACTATACCCCAGATGTTGAAAGTGATCAGTAAGGACTTTAAAGCCACTATTATGAAAATATTTAAGAATTTAATAGAAAAATTTATCTCAATGAATGAATAAGGACAGGCATGGTGGCTCATGCCTACAATACTAGCAATCTGGGAGGCCAAAGCTAGTAGATTGCTTGAGCTCAGGAGTTTGAGACCAGTGTAAGCAAGAGTGAGACCCCATCTCTACTAAAAATAGAAAAACTAGTGGGGCATTGTGGTGGTTCCTGTAGTTAGCCTGATACAGGAGAATCACTTGAGCCTAGGAGTTTGAGGTTGCTATGAGCTATGATGCCACAGCACTCCACCCAGAGATACTGAGGAAGACTCTGTCCAGGGCAGCGCCTGTGGCTCAAAGGAGTAGGGTGCTGGCCCCATATGCTGGAGGTGGTAGGTTCAAACCCAGCCTCAGCCAAAAAACAAAACAAAACAAAAACTCTGTCCATAATAATAATAATAATAATAATAATAATAATGAGTGATAGGAATTCTTAGCAAAGCAATGGAAGCTATAAAAACAATGAACATTTTAGAACTTTGAGAACTCCTATATTTGGAATAAAAATATTACTGGATGGATTTACAAACAGATTGAACTCTGCAGAACAAAATGTCAGTGAAATGAAAGATAAATCAACATTAAACATCCTATGTGAAGAAGAGAAGTGATTGATAAACTAAACAAAGCTTCAGTGACCTAGGAGACAGTATTAATCAATCTAACATGACTGTAACTGAATTCCCAGAAATAGAGAGAAAATGTAGCAAAAATAAAATTTAAGAAAATTATAGCTAAAAATTTCCAAAATTTGATTTAAAAGAAAGGTATAAGGTTTACCAATCCAAGAAGTTTAGCAAATCCCAAAATACAAAGAAAAGACTCTACCTAATAAATATTGTGACCTGATTGTACCCTCACCTTAACCCGAAACAAAAAACAGAAAATAAAAAAATAAAAAAAAAGACTACACCTAGGAAATCACAGGGCAAATTTCTATCACCTGGGGAACTTGTAAAAATCCCAATGTCCAGGCTTTACCTCATGCCAGTTGAATCAGAACTTCTGAGTTGGGCCCCAGGCATCAATATTAGCTGCCCCGGTAACACACAGCTAAGTTTGAGAGCTAGTGCTTCATGTCACTACCGCTAAGAAAAAGGCATCTATGGGTGTCTTTGGATTTTAAGGTCAATATCCCACACATGTGGGTGTCCAGCTGCCTTCCGTTTATCTGATAAATGTAAAAGCAGTGAGCTTCCAGTGGGGCCCAGGACAAGAGAAAGCTCTTTGACTGGTCCAGGTTATAGGCAAGTCACCCTGCCATGACCCTTATGACCAGCTGTATCTTACATAGTTCAGTGGGTCTGAAGTAGACTGGGATGGTGGATAAAGATTGGAATAAAAAAATTACTGGATGGATTTACAATCAGATTGAACTCTGCACAAGAAAATGTCAGTGAAATGAAAAGATAAATCAATATTAAGCATCCCATGTGAAAAAGAGAGAAAAGGAGGGGAAGAATTTGAAAAAAATAGCCGTGATGGAAAACTTACAGCAGAGGTTCACTAATTCCAGAGCAAGAGCAGGTACCCTGCTACCCTTTGAGCAGGCAACCATCATTTACCTTTTTTAAATAGCAGTTACTGTTAATATAATCCCCCCTTTCTTTCACTATTGACTGTAGTGTGTTGGGGTGTGCACTAAATTTGCCGTTTATTTCACAGATTGCAGAAGAGACAGCTGAGTTAAAGGGCCAAAGGGGAAATGGTTGTTATCTGGAGAACTAGATTCTGGGCAGGCTGGCCCTATGACATTCAGTGAGAGGGAGCCGTGCTGGAGTAGTTTATCACATTTTGGGTTTTAGATACATGGGAAGAAGTGATTGGCAGCCTGCGAGCCATAGTGGAAATATGTAGACACTTTTAGAAGGTGTCTCACAACTGTATGCTGTCTTCTGAGAACTTCCGCATAGTATAATCACTCTCCAGTAAGCCTCCAGCTGGGGCCCAGCGGCTGAGAGCAGGAGTTGAGAGGTGCTGTACCATTTGGGTGTTTTTTCTAGCAATTTAGAGCTCTGAAGGAAGAAACTCTGAGACTGGAGATAGCTGGAGCTGGGTCATATTAATGGCAGACTTCTGGGAGGAGTTGCTAATTTTTAGCTGTTGAGGCCCCTGAGCTTCCCTGCTTCCCTGTTCTTGCTCATGGCCTGGCTGTAGTAATAGGCTGGTAAATTTTTAACAACTGACTTCTAAAACAAGAAGAAGAAGAAAAAGAGCCCTGTTTGCTAACTCTGGCGTAAATACTCCCATGGTCTGTTTCAGGCTAGTACAATGATGTCATTGAACAGGGAGTGGGGAAGAATTGCCCGTAAGTTCTGACAAGCCAGCTCTGACATGCCACTGCCCGCTTGTCAACTCTGCTTCAGTGGAACTTTTCAGTAGTCTCCTGACATACTCCTTTTGTGTTTTAGATAGCTGGGGCTGGCTGGGTGGGTGGGGAGCGGGTTCTACTCCTTGCATCCAGAAAATCTTTAAAGTACATAATCACTTCTTACTCTAAACAGTTACAGCCCCAATTCATTAAAAGTATGTTCTAATTTTGGCTGGTTTTTCACAGCTACACACCTGAAATATTTATAGCCGTTTTCTCTTATATGCAAAATTAATATCCATTTCTACAAATGGGCATAGTCTTCACCAGCTCCAGAAAATGATGCTTTAAATCACAGCAATTGCCTAGGATAACAGGGTCATCTTTGGAAATTTCTGCCCTCTGGTGCCCAGTGTGAGGAACTACTTTTGTGTCACTTGTGAATGTTTTTTGTTTGGATTTTCTTTCTTTCGGATTAATATGAGGGTACATAGGATTATATGCCATTGTTTGCATTAGTAAAGTCAAGTCAGAGTTGTAGTTGTAGCCTCCACCTGGCACGTGTGCCATACACATCGTCTCCATTAGGGGAGAACTTACAGAGCTCCTTCCCCTCCTTTCTGAATTTAGTTGTGTTTTTTGTCACGTGGGCCTATAGTTGCTTGTCTACTAGTTTCAACTTAGTATTAAGTACATGCGATGCTTGATTTTTCATTCCTGTGATGTCTTACTTAGAAGGATATTCTCCAAATCCTTCCACGTAAATAAGAAAGTTACAAAGCTTCCATGTTTATATGCCTGAATAGTATTCCGTAGTATACATATACCACAGTTTATTAATCCATCCATTAAAATACTCCAATATTATACTTTGATTTTTTTTTTTGGAGACAGAGTCTCAAGCTGTCGCCCTGGGTAGAGGGCTGTGGTGTCACAGCACCTCCAACTTAAGTGATTCTCCTGCCTCCACCTCCCAAGTAGCTGGGACTACAGGCGCCCACCACAATGCCCGGCTATTTTTTGGTTGCAGCTGTCATTGTCCTTTGGCAGGCCTGGGCTGGATTGGAAGCCATCAGCTCAAGTCTATGTGGCGGTGCCTTGGCCACTTGAGCCACAGGCACCAAGCCACCAATACTATACTTTGAAAAACTTGAAAAAATAGTTCTTCGTGTTGTATGGAATAAAGAACTCTGAATAGCCAACACCATTCTACAAAATAAGTACAAATCTGGAGCTGTGAATGTTAACAGAGGACAAGGTGAGTTAGAGCTCTTGCCACTGTTGAGGGACAGTTCCCAGGGTACAGGTGACCAGATGTTATGCTTATTGGTTTTCAGTGTTTCTTTCTCAATGAAGCCCAAGAGGACTTTGCTCCAGGGTTTCTCGACCTTGGTACTGATGACATTTTGAGCTAGATAATGCTTTGTTGTGGGTGCTGTGCTGTGTGTTGCAAGATGTTTCACGGCATCCCTGGGCTCTACTAGTGAGATGCTAATACCCTTCCACCAGTTGTGACAACCAAAAATGCCTCCAGACATTCCATTGTCAAATGTCCCTGAGGAGTGAGGAGGAGAGTGATTCCCAGGCTGAGAACCACTGCTCTGCGCTGATGAAGCAAATGTATTCCATGTGTCTCTGACCTTGGAACAGCCCTGATCTTAGTAGGTTATGGCATGCTGAGTTGGAACCTAAGCCTGAAGCTCAGGATGCAACTCCTGAGTTCTCATTCTGTGTACGACAGGAGGAAAAGTTCCAGGTGCCAGATACAAAACATATGCTTTTTAATAGACAACACAGTTCACAATCAAAAATTTATTGTTTTAAAGAAATGCAATTCTTTTTTTTTTGAGACTGAGTCTCACTATGTCACCCTCAGTAGAGTGCCTAGTGTCACAGCTCACAGCAACCTCAAAGTCTTGGGCTTAAGCGATTCTCTTGCCTCAGCCTTCCAAGTAGGGATTATAGGTGCCTGTCGCAATGCTCGGCTATTTTTTTGGTTGCCATTGTCATTTTTGTTGCAGGCCCAGGTTGGGCTCAAACCTGCCAGCTTTGGTGTATGTGGCTGGCGCCCTAGCCTCTGAGCTACAGGCACCTATCCAAGACAAGCAATTCTTCTGAGGCATGAGTGGATGTTAATGCATGGGTCAATGCATTCCTTTAGTAAATATTTGTTAAGCAGTACCTCTGAGATAGGTGATGTAGCAGGTGCTGGACTCAGTGCGTCAGATTATGGTCCCACCTTTAAGGAACTAACAATCCCAGAGGGGTTCAATGGGGGATATTTTCAGTTATGAGTGAGAAAAAGCCCAAGAGAGGAAGGCGGAGGCATGTTGTCCCTTCCACCTACACCGTCTGCCGGCAATAGCTCGGTGCACGCCCACAGTGCTTACATCAGCCCTCCACATACAAAGTCAAGGATGATAACCTAGTCTTTTGTTTTTTGCATGGTGCATTTAAACTTATTTAATGCATTTGGGGGCAGGTTTGATGCATAAAAAGTGGGAGATGGTACAGGCCTGGAAAGATACCTAGTTGCTGCCCTCTCCGCGATACGAAATCACCTGTGGCCCTCAGTACGTACTGTGTTAACACCTCCGTCCTTGTGCTCTTCTTTGATTTGAACCTCAGCTCAGCCACTTACTAAGTAGGTGGTTTAACCTTTCTGAACTTCACTTTCCTCATTTATAAAATGAAAGTAATAATCTACCATGAGGGAATCATGTCCTGTTATATATTCAAGGCATCTTCATAGATCAACCCAGTCTCCTTTAAAGTTTATATTATGAATATTCCTACGAGAAATCCAGGCTTTCCCCTTGGCCAGATATATTCCCCAGAGTTCAGGATTAACAACTCCCAGATTTGGTTATAGCATTGTTTTCCTCCTCTGCCCTGGTGCCCCACCCCGAGCTTCGGGGATAAGCCAGTTCTAATGATTCTTCCACTGGCAGTTAATTATCAGTGCCTTGTGTTGGAAAGCTCCACGGAAGCATTTGTTACTTAAAAGTTGGAGACTCTCAAGCCTGTTCTCTTTGTGATCGTGGACACACTTTCAGAAGAACATGAGAACTTTTCTGAGTCTGAACTTAAAATCCTATCATTGATCATTGTGAACATCTTTAGGAGAAAATGCACACTCCACGACCAAACCCAAACATACTGAGAAAATAATTTATTTAATTGTAAATCACAAATTTTATTTTTATAAAACATTTAAGAAAACCCAGAAGAGACCTTAACTGTGTCCTCTGGGAATGGAAATTCAAGTGAATTTGAAAAAAATCAAGAAATTCCCTCAAAAGCAAACACCAGCTCTTTTCTTTAAACTTGTCTCATTTCTTTGGTTCAGGAGGTAAACCTTTAAATTCTCCACTGCTGATGGGGTCCAAAACCACATGAGTCATAGAGAAATTCTTAACTGATGTGTGGCTACTCTTTCAAAGCCCAATCATTCCATTTTTCTTTTCTTTTTTTTTGTGTTGAATGTGAGATATTTTGGCAAGAACTGAAGAGTAGGAGGCACAGTGAAATGATAGAGAAAAATACAAGTTTCTTTTTATCAAAGGAGCCCATTGCACTGTACATCAAGCCAGCACCATGGCTTTTCAGATAAAATGCTTGACGAAAAAAATGACCCAAATTGGAACACATGCAAAATTTAAAAATTTGTGACCATGTAAATGCTGCCTCTTAACTTCCTTTACATTAACTTGCTCTCAATAATATGTAGGATTTGGCTCGGCGCCTATAGCTCAACCGGCTAAGGCACCAGCCACGTACACCTAAGGTGGCGGGTTCGAATCCCCAGCCCGGACCCGCCAAACAACAATGACAGCTGCAACCAAAAAAATAGCCGGGCGTTGTGGCGGGCGCCTGTGGTCCCAGCTACTT